>JACCPG010000513.1:0-98677 GCA_016069955.1 Drepana arcuata | reverse complement strand
GCAGAGGTGTATAGGTAATACCCACACACCCACCTTCCGCCAGAGGTACATTAGGCGAGTCCATCGCCGTTACTCAAGCACGACTATACATACGCCTTTGAATTTCTTCTCAGACGTATGCAGGTTTCCTCTCGATGTTTTCCTTCACCGTAAAGCTCGTGGTGTGACTAATCACTGTACTTAAGTTTAGAAAAACTCATTGGTACAGTCGGGATTCGAACTTGCGAACTTTGCGTCGCAGGCAACTGCTGGAATCACTCGGCCACCACGGCTCCTTTTTTTTATATAATAAAATTTATACTATAAAGAGGCAAAATTGTGTTTGTTCGTTGGAACACGCTCAGGAACTACTAACTAATATTTTTCATTTAGCTATCTAACATGCGTTTATTTTCGTTTATTGAGGAAGGCAATACGCAATATATCATGCTATTGCACAAAGGAGCGGCTAATCAAATTTAACTCGGGGCACAGCTAACATTATATATCCTGAACATTATGTTTGCGTTACATTTAAAACCTATTAATAACTATTAGCTTTATGTGTTATGTCGCATTCAAACTGCTAACACATCATATAAATACAGTTTCGGAATTCCTAGAAAATATGTAGGTATTAAGAGTACGCCTCGTGCTCGATCTTCGTGTAATCTGAATACGTCGAATGCAATAATACCTAGATAGTTCAGAGTGCCAAAAGCGTGGGACGCTGGGTTGGAATGACTAACCTAAACTTTATAATTACCTAGATATTGGCCAACTGAATGCTTAAGATTTCAAATTGGTTAGGAGTTCAAGTTAAATTTAATATGGTGTCAAGTGCTTTGGGACTCAAACTTTTGAATCAGGGAGTTTTTATTATAACTGTTGAAAATATTATCCCTCGTGACCATGACACACCAGGCACGTCATATAGTTTTTTCAGTAATAAGATACATGTGCAATCTATCTTCAGTGGTGAATAAGTTAAATTGAATTAATACTTTGAAGGGTTTTCAAAGCTTGAGTGTTTTGAAGCACAAGTGCATAGGACAATACAAAGTACAAATGTTATCATTTGTAACATACATAGTTGACTAATTGTAATATATAACATATGTCAGATAGGTAAAGTACCAATAAAGATTTATATTAATTACGATAAAATTATGTCAATGTAATAAAATGAAGTAAATAGGCTTTGCTTTTAGATTTTAATAGTATGAGGTCAGTGTGACACATTGTTATTGATGAATAAAGCATTTTGCTGTTGCAAAATGCATTACTTATAAATACATCTATAATAGCTTATATATTATCATAAGTATATGATGACAAGAGACAATAGCTAGCTAGTAAGGCTGGGAGCACCAGAATGATAGAAATCTGTATGATAAAATGTACTGTCCATACCAAGCATAAGTAACTAAATACTCATTGTCCATTTAAATCAGGCCTATGGTGGGAAATATGGGACAGAGTGTGAACCCTAGAGGTAGGTCAAGGAGGGTGGGGTGCACTCAACTATGTGCATATAATATGTATTATCTTGCAGTATTGTTGTGCAATGAAGTTGATAGACTGTATAATGTAGCCAATGAATCATAGGACCATGCAATGTCTTTGATTACTTCATACTTTGACATTAAAAGGGAAATGAATAGAGCCTTCAAACTTGTCAACTAACTAACAGTTGCCTTTGAGTGAGGTACAAGGTGAGCTGAAATTAACATTTCATTGGAACGGAGAATGTTGCATGTAATGACATAGTTGTGGCATTCAAATACATATTAGGCAAACTTGTGGTTCACTCGAATTTAGATATTTCAAATATATTTACAAATTTTAGTACTGTGTACATATACATAATTGTATATAGTTACTGATAGCAAATGATAGCTAACAGTGTTGCATCTTTAACCCTGTTTAAATCATGGTAAGTAATTTTATACTTTCAGATAACATACTGAAATGATGCAGATTTTTCTTTACATAATTAAAACTGTTTTCTCAATTCCCACTGCAAGCAACTACACTTAAATGGTTTTGATAATAATCTTTTGTGTTAACTGATAACAAGACAACCATATTGTCATATTATTCACCCAAGTTGTATTGTATATTTTCTGTCCTGTAGTTTCCCATTTAAGTACAATTTTGTTACTTTCATATAACAAATTTTCAATACCTATTATGAAAAATGCATATCCAAATATCAAGATTTGGGTGTATTTATATTATACCATAGGCATGTGGAAAGCATGCATGGTAAGTTGTTTGTTTACAAACCAATTTGATTTTATAAAAGAGTCAATGTTGTTACAAAAAAATTGAGATTGGGATATTCAACAATAAATTATGTTCTCATTGCATGGATTAATTCAGCTGTGATGATAGTAAATAGCAGTGCCATACTCACATTTATTTTTGGCATTCTCATCCATGAGCATGTTGAAGTGGTGGTGGCGGTTCCATGCAGCCATTTTGCCTTCGTGCGGAGCCCCGAGAAGCACCAGGGCCGCCCCGGCGGGCCCAACTCCGTCTAGGGGCTCCAGTGTCCTCACACTTCAACTTTGTCACAAACTCATAACCCAAGAAACATAGCTATCACACACTCGCGCTCAAAACGCCGTCGGCCTCGACGGCGATGTCATCGGCGCTGACGCGCGGCGCACATGCCTTGCACTTCCGCTACACGCACTTATGCACACGCGGGTAAACAAGAAACAAGCACGATCAAAACGGCACCGCGGTGATTCACCTCTAACGGCCGACGCGCGCTCCGCACTGCAGGCGGACTGTAGCGGCACTCGCGAGCCGCAGCCGACTGACACCCAAACACTCAGCTCTGTCACGTGTGCTCACTCTGCGGTGCACCGAACGACACACTGATATTCACTAGGATACTTCACAAATTAAATCACACAAGATTAGAAACCACCGTCCTATAATAATAATTGTATAAATTAGTGCGGCAGAATGCCACGGAGCGAACAATATACGCGACGCGATTTCGCTTCCTCGATCCGTGCTTGACTGCTACGAATCGAACTCGTGAACAAAATAATAACAAATGTGCATGAGATGCTCGCTCGCTTGTATTATGTGCACGTGGGTTGCGTCACAGACAGAACTGAACAAATGTTATGAAATCACAGCTAGTAATGAGTATGTTTCGAAAATTGCGACGGAATTTCTTTTTATACAGACAGTTGCGAGTCAACCTACGAATATAAAAATTTGTGTAAAACGAACTACACAGTCGTCCGCAGAGTTTAGCGTTTGACTAACAAATAAATAATTATCATTGCGTTAATGAAAACACTATCCACTAAGTACACTATTTGTAAACAAAACACTGGCTGTAATACATTCGGAAAATTACAGTTTGAAAAGTAAACGCAAACGCGTTGATCGAGCGCGACAAATAGGACAAAACATGGCAGACTCGCCTCGCAAAGCACACGAATTTTGTCTGTGGTTGTTATATTTTTAATTTAGATTTGTATCTCAACACGTTCCATTTCAAGAAATGGAAGTTAACAATTCGACATCCTTTTGAAATTAAAATTTATTTTATTTATTTATTTGGATCACCAACAGGTAAGAACACCTTAATATTAACAGAATATGCCATAATAAAACATACATAAGTGTCCACCCAATTACAGGTAACCACAACAATTGTTATTTCTACTTTAAAGCTAATCTGCTTTCAAAAAAAATATGAAATATGTATCTTGTTATATTTTAAGCTGAAAGATGTTTTGTATTATTCACTTTTTTCGATTAAATTAACGTTTGCGTAAAATGGAATGTAGTATGCGTGCACCATAGACAACTTAAACAGAAAAATAAAATGTTGTAAAAAATCGAAAATAATACATTATATTTTTCTATTACAATACCGATAATCTGGCAAGAAAATATTTTAGCATTATATTCATCAGCATTCACCGGAAACCACTCCTTGATAAAATTCCCAAATGCTTTAACTTGCCATTTCAAAAAGGGAGACAATTAACACAACATTACAAATACCTAATACCGTTGGCACCTAATATACCTCCGGCGGAAAGTGGGTGTATGGGTATTACCTATACACCTCTGCCTACCCCTTCGGGGACCCTTGTGGGAAGGCGTGAGGATATATATATATATATTACAAATACAGATTTCTAAACTAGCAAACAATTTATTGGTTACGATTTTCCGAATTGGAGGATATTTTGATGATAATTTGACAGCCGTTTATACGAAATAAAATTATTATTACCAGGTTATTTAATCGTGTAATAAGTTCAAATACTAGCCGTAGCCCACAGTCCATTTTTTTTCTCCTACAGCTCAAGCTCTAGCTAGTGCTAGCTAGCTATCTCTGTGCCAAATTTAATTCAATTCCGTACAGAAGTTTCTGAAAACATTCTCACAATCTTTCGCATTTATAATACCAGTACGATTGGCAGGGACTAAGTATGCTGTTATAGTCCATTGTCCATTCAGTGATGGTATATTGTAGGTGTATTATTATAGCTAGTATTATCTGCTAGTTTTCGATTTGTTTTTCCATAAAATCTATGCCAAAGATAAATCAAGAAATTGTACATTAGAACCATAGACAAATTTTCAACTAAGTAACTCTTCCATTCCATGGCGATTAAATAAGGCATATCATAGCATAGATGTAGAGTAAGGCAATGTGCTTGCGTGCGTAGCCTTGTCTTATAAGTTGAATTGTTTTGGTTTACTTGGAAGTGAATATATATGTTGAATTGAAGTAAGTTAAAAAGTTGCTTATTTTAGTCTTCTACCAGTCCCTTTAATTACACTATGCAAAGTTTGGTTTTGTTCAAGTGTGTACATGTTATCTGCGTCATGGATGAGTGATGCCATGTTCATATAGCGCAATTTCTTTCATCTCATCTAAATTGTGTTCCTTACTGCAGGCCGCCGCACTGGGAATAAAACCTACAGGAATAAAATGCCTAAACGCGGCAGTGGGCGAGTAAGAAACTGGAAAGGAGATGGCGAACATTTTGGTATGTTCCGTATTGTAATGTAATAACCAAGTGGGTGTTCAAATATCAGGCATCTGTCATTTATTTTGTATTTTCTATGGCAGTAAGTACACTATTATGTAGTTTAATATAAAATAAAAGGAATAGATATCTCAAATGCTAACTAAACTACAATATTCTTGCAATTCGATATACTTATCTGATTATCATAATTTCTCCTGATTTCTTGTATACACAATTCTTGATAATTATAGCACAAAATATTTTATTGTGGTTTATTAGAGCACGATGATCGGTCACATGGTAACCACGCTAGGCGTGTTGTTTTCAAAACTGGAACAAACAAAGGGAAAAGTAAATTTCGAAACTGGAATGACCCTGCCAAGCTGCTATTGGATGATGATATTGACATGGGAGTTCAAGGAGGTCAAAACCGTAAAGGGTCCTTCAGAGGTAGAGGGGGACGACTTTACTCTCCTGCTCCGAGAGGCCATGGTGCCCCAAAAAAGAAGTTCATAGCTGGTCTGTTGCCTTGGTATCAAATAATCATACCTTATGGAGCAAAACATGAAAAAGATGTTGTCTTGAAGGCGTTACAGAGTTTTATTACTCCAGAAGTATTCATTCCGCACTACTACAAAGTTAATGGTAACGCAGCAGTATTTTATGTGGATGACATTAAAAGTGCTGAGAAGTTATATTATGCCGACAGAAAGATTACAATGTCAGATGGATTCAGACTTGTAGTGATTGTGCGTAATGCTGTACCAAATGTAACTATTGACGCAGACATGAAAGAGAAAATGAAACTTGCAATGGCTAAGAGGTATAATGCTGCCACAAAAGCTTTGGACCTGACAAAGTTCCATGCAGATCCAGGCAAGCTACTCAATTTTCATTATCAATTTTTATCACAATACATTTGGAGTGCAAATTATAATTTACAACTTGAATTTGCTTTACAGATCTAACTGATATATTTTGTGCATTGTTCCGTCCAATGATTATGTTGGCGGCCATTGATATAATAGCAGAGAACATTCCAGACTTAGAAGCTTTGAACCTGAATGACAACAAGCTTCACGGCATTGAACATTTGAAGACTCTGTCTGTAAAATTGAAGAACTTAAAGATCTTATACATGGGTGATAATAGGGTAAGACAGGCTTCTGGACATATTCTTATTATTTTATATTAGGTGTTACAATCTAACTTCCCTTGCTTACGTCCCATTTATGGGTACAAAAATCTAGCACCATCTTGTTCTAGGGGTCATATTTTAATATATTCTGTGATGTCATTCTCTTTAATATTTGTATTAGATGTAGTTTCCATTATGTTTGGGCTCTATTGTTGTATTCTATAACCAAAAAATATGTTTTCAGGTACCATTCATTGGCTCCTTAGATTCCCTGAAGTCGCTGCCTCTCGTGGAGCTGTACCTAAAAGGAAACCCACTTGTGAACAGGTTTAATGATCACGAAATATATGTCAGGTAATGTGTCATCTCACAATGATGTTTTGTCACTTATTTAATATGAGACGAGGATGTAGTCCTGTTGTGGACATGTCAAAGCATGCTATCACATGAGCATTGCTAAAGATACAATGGAATTGACTTATCCCATAATGAGGGGAGCTCACTATTTGAGTTTACTAATTGTATATGTATACATATATCTTACCTCCCAAGGTTGATTTGTAACTTAAGATACTCACCGGGAAGGTAGGCATATATTTGGGTGTAAAGCCTGATGATCCAAATTGGTTGTTAGTGACACCATGATTCTATGTTGGAAGACCTATCCTAAAGAAATTACTAGAGAGGAGTTTGAAGACTTACTTACGTCCCTGAGAGACTATAACTTTCACATACAGACCTTTCGCTCTATCAACTTTTATCAGTGTATTCATACATTCTCACCGGTTTTGGTTTCGCCGCGAACATTGTTCACTATTTCCGTCTATGAACATATTTTTTTGGTTGCACTTATATACATACAAAGGTACTTTGGTGTGTTACATGTTTTTGACCATTTGCAGAAGCTGGATACGAAAACCACCACAATATCTGGCACCAATTGTTATAATTGTTCCATCCAAAATTATTATAACTTCATTTTGAAATTTAATCAATCAAATCAAATCAAATCAAAATCTTTTTATTTCACATAGGCCCAGGTGGGCACTTATAAAACGTCGAAAAAGAAGCACGGTTCGGGTTGGTCGCTTCCATGGAGAAGAACCGGCAAGAAACTCCATGGTTACTCTTTTCAAATCATTAGGCATATACAACAATAATATTTTTCGTTACAGCAATAGTACCCAAGTATGGGGGAACAACGTAGGCCCGACAATAGGTCGCTGCTTACTATACAAAGCATACATAAAACAAGATAATTATAACAATGTTAGTAAGATCTAAGAATCTACAAAGCCTACAATGTTCTCACATTCACAAATTAGACAAATTAAACAAGTGACACAAATATTGTCATCAGTACTGTAACTAATTCTGGTCAAGATATGGAATAAATTAAAATAAAAAAAGTAAAATTATTATTGTAAAAAAAACCCCGAAATGAGAAAAGAAAAGATTCAGAATAGTTAGAGACATCCACAAATTTGTGCCGTTTATGAGCTACCAAGGAAGCCGCATGCGCAGAAGGAACTAGAGCCAGACTTCTTTATCTTCAACGTAGTCTTAAGTAGTAATCTTTACGATTTAATAGTCGTGCTTGAGTAACGGCGATGGACTCGCCATCTGTCACGTTGGCACCTAATATACCTCTGGCGGAAAATGGGTGTGTGGGTATTACCTATATACCTCTGCCTACCCCTTCGGGGACCCTTGTGGGAAGGCGTGAGGATATATATATATAAAACAATAAAAAAAAAGTATGGATCTCCCGGTATTGCGGAATTAATATGTTACTATACGATATAAGAGGGCTATCACAATCAGAAATTTAAATTCAGAAACTATATCTCGTCATTTGACTTTTGGCCGTGTTTCGTTGTGATAGGTCTCTTTTTATCGAATTACTTGAACGGGAACTATCAATTATTTGTTTACGAGAATCTTACAGTTATCGATTGCAATTGTAATAACGTACAAGTGATGACTAACAGTTAGTTATAATAAATTGAAATAACAGTGGAAATGGCAAGAAATAATTACAGTATATTATTTATTATGGGGTTCATACAAATTTGCATTTAATCACATTTGTACATAAATATTCAAAAGGTAAAGATAACCGCATCTTAAATAAGGTTTTTTTATGTACTGCAAAGTATTTTTTGTTATATGACGGAAAGGTTTATTCAAATTGCTGACTATATTAAACCGTGTGAAACGTTACGAGACAGGGCTGACAATTTACGTGATATTATCGACTCTATGTGCACTGCCTTAGGGTATATGTTTAACTTAATTATAATACAGTATATACGAACTAGATGTATCAAATTCCGTTCAGTAGGTTTTGAGTGAAAGGGAAATAAATAATAATATAATAATATATAAATAGACTCACAAAATTTCATATTTATGTTGTAATATTACATTATAATAATATTTAATAATAACAGCCGCTTCCTTTTACGTCATAGTCGTACACGTACACGTGCAAGCAGTTCGCTTATCTACGTCTAATTTTAATTCACTTATCTGAATGTCATGTCAACGATTCAAGGAAAGTCAACTTATTTATTGTAACTCTGAGGATGACATTATACATGTCGAGGGTATTTCCCGTGTGTAGTTCATTAGCAGGAAAACTATTTCTCCTTTACGGTCAATATTTTAATTATCTCAGCATTTGACACGCCTTTCTGTATTGTAATAAAAAAATATTTGTCTTTAGTTCTCTTTCGATCAAAGTGAATCATTGAAAAATAGCTTTTAACCAACACGCCTAAAAGCTTTTCGTTCAAACTGGTTTGTAATATTGTAAAGTAAATTTTTTGATAAAAATTATTGAGAATTTACGTTGCACAAGTATTTATTTCAAAATGCATTTTGGTATGAACTAGCTAATGCAGGGCAAAGTCTCGTCAGCGGACCAACTCCGGCCCGCTGATGGCACTTTTAAGGTAAGTAGAAATGTACCCAGATGCATTTAAAATTTTAAGCCACTTGAAATATTAAATGGATTTATTTGACTTTAGTAATAATGGAACAATTTGCTCATCATAAAACTAGGTTTAAATGATGTTTATTTTTAATTTAACTGTCTGGTTATTGATATTATGCTAATGTTCAAAAATCTAATAAACTAAGAATCTTGAGTAGGGTACGACATTAATGGTTAAGTTGCACTCTTGAATCTGACTTAACCATTGGTGTTACACGACCTAACGTCCTCATAAGTCCCCATCAGGCTAACGCCATTGGCAGATGGGACATTATGGGTCGGTAATAGATTTATCTGTAGCTTTTAGATTGGGGATACAGTTGTTATTTTTAGCATAATAATGTTCAATAATAATTGGCATTTGTAACATTATTTTCAATCTGGATTAAATACGGATGGATTTATTACCTTTGTGGTAATTTGGGCATTGCTTTGGCTGCTGACTTGATCAATACTGTTGCACATTAGGAACAGTGTCCCAATTACTATATTGATATGTTGAAGATCAATTTGTTCTCTATGTGAAGCACCTTTAAGTATTCATAGGTATCCAATTTTTCATTTTTTTTTCCTAAAACGGAAATATCGTTGCTGTTACATAAAGTTCAAATGATTCGATCTTGAGCATAATTGGTATTATTGGAGTGTTTGGATCATTGGCAAAATATCGCATATGAGTATAATAAATGAAGTACTCGCGAAATTTCCCCCCCAAGGGGGTGACACTCTAAATGCGAGTGTCAGTGTGAGTGTCAGTGACAGTGGCGCCCCCTTGTCACCTACTGTTGCAAGTATGAATGCGAGCATCACCTCGGCGCTGTTTCGTTTCTACAGCATTTATTATACTCATGGTGTTAGTGAACTAACTTTTGTGAGTTACAGAGATTTATACATCTGTTCCTATGTCGTTTCTTGTCTCCAGCGATGTGCGGAAGAAGTTCCCCAAGCTGACCAGACTGGTAAGTACATTCACTGCTGATTTTAGATAAAGCTAACAAACCAATTAGCCCCTGGGACAAACCCAGATTCAGGTTGGATTTCCATTTGGTTCGTCGCTTTCTTTCCGATTGCCGAGTATTTTGTATTTATTTATTTTAAACTAGCTGGCATTCAACTCGCGTAATAAATAATTTCATTGATAGACTTAACTGGAATGAAATCTATGTGTTAATCCAGCTTATAATTATAACTATATATATATATATAGATTATAGTCTATCTGTGCCAAATTCCGTTCAGGAGTTATTTATTACAGGAGAGACTGGAACAAACTTCTGCATTTACAATATTTTTATTTTAAAACATCGGTTTTTAGGACGGAGTAGATTTGCCCCCGGCGATTGGCTTCGACGTGGCGGAAGACGCTTCGCTGCCGGCGCGCCAGCAGTCCTTCCTGGTGCAGCCGGCAGGTCAGGAACTGGTGCGCGAGTTCCTCACCCAGTACTTTGCCATATTCGACTCTGAGTCACGGCAACCGCTCTTGGAGGCGTACCATGAACACGCCACCATGTCCCTGGCCTGCAACTATTTGAGCAATGATAACAGGAGTTCAGCTATTACGAGGTAAGGTTGTGATGTTGTTTCCTAAAATGTATTCCCCTTGAGACGTCTTACATTGCGCACTACTTACATTCGAAGCTTGGATTGTACGATCAGGTCGTGAAAGTGAAGCAAACCCATTCCCTAATCAGTCGTTCAAAGTTGGACTAGTTAGTAGTTAGCTAGAAGGACGAAAAGACGTATCCTTGTTAGAGCTTGCAAAGGCTTCAACTGCTTGCAGATATTTCATTTACCGAGTACAAACAGCAAATGTAACAAACGTAATGAAAATAATCAATCCAATATTTCTCAATCATAAATATTTTTCAGATTAACTTCGTATATATCAAACAGTCGAAACTTAATTCGTATAACGGAGCGAGAGTCGAGGCGGAAATACCTGCGCACGGGCAAGCTGCAAGTTGTCTCGTTCCTGTCGGACCTGCCCAAGACAACACATGACTTGATGGGCTTCGCTGTTGACTTGCTGGTGTTCACTGTAAGTATTTTTCATATCACGGTGTAGTTTGGGGCTAATATTTCCAAAGCTATTGTGGTTACACCAGTGCCTACCGGTTTGGGAACCATTATGCAAGTCGTGAAAAAAGAAATAGCCATTAATGACGGTGCTTTTGATACAGGAAAAATATCACGAATAGATGATGACACCTATTAACGACAAATAAAATTTAAGGAAATAAGTTTTTCGATAACACTACTTTTTGTCCAAATAGCAGTGACTGTGTTCAAACAAACAAACTGCTTCGTTTGTAGTTTGTGAGGATCATTCTTCCTCTTTCAAGCAAAAACTACCAAATTAAATTGGATGAACTTTGGCACAGAGATAGATTATTCGCTGGATTTACATATAGTGTCATTAAATTATAATTTTACTCGTAAAAGCGTGGAGCGCAGCTAGTATTAGTATAAACATATGTATATATTTGTTCATATTATACTCGGTAACAAAATACATGTATCCCCCAGCCCACGATGATAGTGCTAACAATGAACGGCGTGTACAAAGAGACTACCACCAGCGGCACCCCCACGCGCTCGTTCCACCGCACGTTCGTCATCGTCCCCAACAACGGAGGCGGCTACTGCATCATCAACGATATGCTCTTCATCACCAACACTACCAAAGAACAGGTGAGAATTTCACTAATTAAATACCTATGGATAATTCCACACAAATTACCCAGGTCCCAAACTAAGCAAAGGTTGTATTATGGACACTAGACAATGATATACAAGTAATATAGATAAATATATACTTACATAAATACATGCGACATCCAAGACTAAGGAACAGATATAGATAGTGTTATCCACCAAGACGCGCCCCACCAACTTCTACTAGAGGGTGTCGCGGGTGACCTGAGTCTATTAATTGTAGTGTGCGTGTGCACTCATAGGTAACCAGTGTTTACCGACATAATCAATAATATATTATATTATATTATTATTATTATATTATATATCGTCCTATTACTGCAAATACCGACAATGTGACTTTCTGTCAAAAACGTTTTTTTTAGGCCTTAAGAATAAGCTTTTCAAGATCTACAAACTGGTAAAACCCATATTTCGTTACGATGCTCCATTACAAAGATAGCTTTTACGTATAGTGACATATCACTAATTTAATAACATTTATGTACAGACTAAAACTGAAATGTGTGTGATAATGCAACGATTCATATTTTTATGTCCATGTAAAAACTGTAACTAGCCCATTATGGTTTTTTGCATATTTCTTTTAACAACATAACAGACATTTAACTTCTGAAAGAAAGTTGTACGAGTACATATCTGATATTTGCATACAAGTTTACCTGCATTTTATTTTTATTTTATGTCAGTCTAATTATACAATGCACCTTTACCATGTTTTTCCGGAATAGCTTTGCATTAATTTAACTACAATATAGTACAGCCATAAAATTGTACAGCGTCTTTACTGGTTTTACATGTAACATGTATGCAATATTGTCGCGAATTCGTACAGCAAGAACCAGCAATCTGCGCGTACACGCTTCACTTTGTTTGTAATGCCTAATTCTAGTCTAATTCGTAGGTTATGCTTAAAATGTTTACGTAGGTTACTTAATCATTACTTACTTGAAGTTTTAGCTGTATAGATTAACTTAGTAAGTAAGTATTAGAATCGATTAGGTTACCTAGTGACAATGTAAGCATAGTTTCTTAAAGTATCTTGTAGTTACTAAGCTAGATACTCGGGCAAGGTCAAATCGGCCGAATCCGTTAGTGCAGCCGTTGGACATTTTTGACACGTTAGTGGGTACTCGTCAACGGCCAAGTCTCATAAAATTCACTATATTAATAAACAAATCGCAGTAAGAACCTTAGACTTGGATCAACTTTGTCTAGAGATTTCATTACTTTTTAGAGATAAACAAGTAGCTCCATCGAGACTTGGCTTGTTTTTTACAGAATGTTTTTGGTGGGATTTCACTTCTTTTTGCAGAAAGCTGACAGGACGTGTAACCTACCTAGCAGTGAAATACACCTGAACTAAAGTTTTTTTATTTTTTATTATTATTATTTTAGTTTTGATAGTTTTTTCCTTTATGTGGACATTAAATTCTACCTCTGTACCAAATTTCAGCGCTCTAGGTCTATGGGAAGTACCAGTTCTATTTTGATGATCATGAGTGAGTGTGGGTCGAAAATGCAAAAGTTTGCTTTAGCTTAACTTCGGAACTAAATGATCTACTGACTTGAAATTTTGGATTTCAGGTGTGTGATTATAGCTTACTAGATGACGAAAATTTCAGCTTTCTAATCCTATCCAGAGGTTCTCAAATAGGGGTCTGAAAATGCGTCGAAATGGTTCCTGTAAAGGATGGTACGGCAGTGTTTGCTTCGCGCTCGACTTGGCGGGGGCACTGCCGTGCCCCCAGATGTCACTTTGACATAGGTTCTCGATACCACATGAGGCCGATTGGTTGATTTAAATAACTTAAACTAGTTTAAATAAATAATTTATATTATACTACATACATATACATACATATCATCACGCCAAGTCCCTAACGGGGTAGGCAGAGAGTATAGAGCGCCAGTTCTCTCTAGACTTACATACCTCTTTCGCTTCGTCCACATTCATCAGTCTCTTCATACATGCTCGTCGGTTTCGAGTACTCTTAACGTTCCCGTCCTTCAGAGTCCGATCTATTTGATCCAGGTAGTTGGAACGTGGCCTATATTATATTAAACTAGTTTAAATAAATAATTATATAAAATGATATTGTGGATCGAGTTCCCGATGTCGCGGCATCTGAAAGCAGTAGCGAGGAAGACGATTAGTTGGTTTGTAATCTTTTATATAAATAAATAAATATAAAAAATATAAAAAGAGATGAACAAATGACCGAGTGTGACTATAACTGCCGGAAATAAGGCGAACGGAGCCATGTCGGCGTTGATGGGCAGTAAAAGTCTGAGCAAGAATGCTCGAGTTGCTGTCCACAACGCGATATTGCTACCTACCTTATTGTATGGCAGCGAATCCTGGGTATGTCAGAGGAAGTATGAAAATAGTTTGAATGCAGTCGAGATGCGATCTCTTCGAAAAATGTGCGGCGTAACGATATTAGATCGAATCCGCAATGAAGAGATTCGCAAATCAACTGGCGTGAATGAGGGCGTGATTGTAAAGATGAAGAAAGGCATGTTACGTTGGTTTGGACACATAGAAAGGATGAGTGAAGAAAGATTGACGAAACAGATATACAAAGCAAAAGTGTGTGCAAGAAGAGGCAGAGGAAGGCCACGTTCCAACTACCTGGATCAAATAGATCGGACTCTGAAGGACGGGAACGTTAAGAGTACTCGAAACCGACGAGCATGTATGAAGAGACTGATGAATGTGGACGAAGCGAAAGAGGTATGTAAGTCTAGAGAGAACTGGCGCTCTATACTCTCTGCCTACCCCGTTAGGGACTTGGCGTGATGATATGTATGTATGTAATAAATATAATACATGCAGTAAAAACATCTACATTCATTTCAATCAACCACTACCTGCCTATTATTGCCTTTTTAACCACAGCGGTGTAGTAAATAACTAACGGTTAGTCTACTTTAACATCATGCTATAAGTTATATTTTTATTTGTATTCATTGCCACTTAAAACATAAACAGTGGATAAAAGATTATTGACGCAAAGTATGTATACAAACGATTAAATTTAAAAATACCACTGAAATCATTCATATTCAGTGGGATTAAAGCACCATATGTAAGGAATCCCAAAATGTTGTACAGGAAAAACCGAATATCTTTTCAATAAAATAAAAATAACTCGAAAATTTGTAATGTTATTTAATTGTCATGTTGCTTGTAGGTAAATTATATGTCTAATAAATTAGTTTTAAGTTGATTTTTACATGTAGATGCCTTTGGATAAGAAATAAACAAGATTATATTTGTACAGGAAAAACCAATTATATAGCCGACATTTTTTTTTTAAACGTAATTTAAATGTATTTTAAAGACAGTCTACATGCATTGTGCAATAAAATAGCAAACAAGATAACATAGGGTTTAGCTTTTTTTTAAATCCAATGCATCTTTTTAACATTTTAAAATATAAACAAGCATTCAAACTTTCAATTGTCGATATCTCAAAGCGTGTTTTTTGCAGATTGTCGGTATTTGCAGTAATAGGACGATATTATTATATAATATGTTAAATATTTACTATGAAAAACAAAAATATCTTTCTTACCCTAATGGTATTTTCTTAGGAAGAAAAAATGTTCTCAAATGGTGTGGCGACCGAGGCAGCACCCCCCGCGCCGCCCGCAGCCGCCGCCGCCGCCGAGGACCCCCAGAAACTTATGCTGCATATGTTGAGCCAACAGACCGGCATGAACGAGCACTGGAGTGTCAAGTTAGTATTGCTTAATGCATTAAACTAGCTGTGCCCTGCGATTTCACCTGCGAACAATTTTTGCATTCGTTTTTTTTATTCTAAACATAAAAAATATGATGTATATCTAGCTAGTAGTATACCTCAAACATATGACGCAACCCTCACGGCGTAGGCAGCAAGTAGAACATCAGGCCTGTCTAGAACTACTGTTCACTTTTGCTTCATCTACATTCAGTCTCTTACATTCTCCGGATTCGAGTATTCTTAACGTCTTTGAGTCCATTGTTGATTTAATCAAGAGAGTTGGAATTCGGTTTTACTTACACACTTTTATTGTTGAACTTTATTTCCACACTAACATGAAAACAAGAACACGACACCATCTTTACAATCCCACCATGATTTCAATTAAAAATAATTGTATGTGTGACTTTATATGAAATATCCTTGTTACAGCTGTCTTCAAGAAACTGGATGGGACTTTCAAAGAGCTTTGTTCATTTTCAACCAACTACGATCCGAAGGAAAGATACCTCCAGAGGCATTCGTGAAATGATAGTAATATAGAAACTAGAGGTAGGCTGCTGTATATATTAGTTACGAAGATAAGTGAAGAAGATATATTTTTACTAGAAGAGTGCGTCGCGACTGAGGAATTAACGGAGATTTTCTTAAGGAAAGAAAATAGTGATCTCCGAATGATAGCCTTATCCTAAAGATCTTCCTAAGAAAGAAGAAGAAATTTCGTAACGTTTCGTTTCGACATCAACAATCATATGAATGTTATACTATTTTATTGTAAATACAAAGATTTATTCACAAAGAAATATGTTCAACAAATTTGTGAAATAAAATAGAACAAGAAATTTATCATCCTATTCACCTACAAATATCGAGCAATTATAGCTTCTATGCTGATGGATTAAAACCGAATTTTATCAAACTAAATGAATCATGTCATTTTGAAACGGTGGCTGGAGCTTTATCGAGGTATGAGGACCTTCCAGAGATGAGTTTTGATTTTTTTACTTCACATTGAGAAGAAAAGGTGTTGAAAGAAAGCGCCGCCAGAAGAATTTAGTTTAAGATTTATGCATAAAAAGACTATAAAACTAAAATTGTTTTATCTTGTTCTGTCGTGACGACTAATCAATGGGGGAAAGATAAACCAATTTGGTGTTTAATTATAATAGTAGAAATACTGCCGAATCCCTTTCGAAGCAAAATGGATTCGGCATTATTGTGTGCGTTACCAATTAATACGTATAAATACATTAAACCACAGTTATAAAACCACGAGGATTGTGGAAGGTTATCGATACATTGTTGGGTGTCTTTTTATGCATAATAAACGTAGACTAGTTAGAAGTAGTACTGAATGTGAATATTTTTTCAAGAAACTAGCCTTTATGGTTAAAATATTGATTTGTACGAAAAGTACAAGAATTGTATATTTTATTTTGCATGATGCTGAAAAAGCATTTACAATACTTAATGTACATTCTTTGGTGTGTGGATATTGATTGTACTTCTAATACTTAATTAGCTGGTTTTCTGAATGTATTTTTTGTTTGTAACACTAAGTCATTTTGTAAATATGTAATTGTTAATCCTCTGAAAAAAAAAATTAAAACAACAATATTGTCAGAGTGAAAAGAAAAAAGAATTGATCTTAAAAAAAAAAAACTAGTAACACTACCTATTACACATGCATCTGTTTAAATGTATATTGTTGCAAGAGTGGGGGTTGGCAGGTCACGGATTTGGACCAAAGCGTTTGTTTCACACCGGGCGGTTGGAAAAGTTGTTGCGCCTTTTGATGGTGGAACCCTTATGGGGTTTTTGGGCTCATTTCGACCCCACAGTTGTTAGCGGCGGAACCCCTGAGAGCTTCTCGTGTGGGCTAGTCGTTATGGTGGTAATATGTTACCAGGGAGTGGAATGGCACCAGATTTTTTACCGTATCTTGGTTGTGGACAGCGCGTAATCCTTCCGTGGCCGCCGGGCGGGGATAGATAATTAAACTTTGTCTAATTATAAGACTGTTATGTTTAAAACAATAAACGTACATTTCTCATACATTTGTGTCTGTACTTCCTATACATATTTCAGCAGGTATTATATTATAATACTTTATGGTCAAAATTCGAAAACTAGTTTGCTAAAATTTTCTACTACCTTTCTACCTGGGCCCCGAGGTAAATTAGATACTAGCTGTCCCGCCCAGCTTTGCTTGGGTGAAAGAATAAAAGCTTATGAAACGCAATCGCAGCGCAATCTAACGGGGCCTATCGTGAATCTAAATCATTCTCCAATCCACCTGAAGACACAGAAAATTTATTATTATGCAGTTACCAAAAGGCAACCTTAGGTTGCGTAACAGTTTAGAAAATGATTTTCATTTGTAAGATACGACGATACACCAACCTATAAGGAACTAGCATTGAGCAGATTTTCCTGAACCAGGTCATCATGCGGTAACAAGTCAACAGATTATTATTTTTTTTTGTACAAAATACCTATATTCGATAAACACGATATTTTTGCTATTAGGTACTTTGATAAAACTTTACTTAGATACACTATAATCCTAGCAATGACCTTTATGATAAAGAGCATCAAGCGCTACTTCAGAAAGGTCAGAAATCTTATTGACTACTTTAATATTCGAAGGGAGGGCCAGTAAGTATGCAGGCACAGACGTACGCAATCTCAAATAAGGCGAAGCGGAGCAATCCCGAGAGTTATCCTCTGTGCCTTGTGTGCTCTGTGCTCAAGGAGGGAGTCTGTGATAGATTTTCTAAATAAATAAAAAGCTATTACATCCAATTAGTTATTTTCCATAAATCAGGGGTGAAGAAAATCTTCCATTGTTGATTACCTTTTCCATTTAACTATTTACTGAAGATAGCTGCGAGAAGTGTGGCAGAATTTAACAAGTCATGGCATGCTCTCATTTATCACAGAACTACATATTTACCTTGTGATTACTAAGTGATTACATTACCAACTTGATATCTTCTTTGTCAACAGTTGCAAATGATAATTGTAAGCGAACTGGCTATATACAAAAGTAAAATATAACAAAAAACATATATATAATACCTTTTTTGAAAAAACATTGCGTACCTATATTTATTTTTGAAATACAATCGATACAAGTTTCACAAGTAGAGAATTATTGAAAGATTTATTTAGCTTTTGTTTGGCCTGGGTTAGATAAATCATGCAACATAGCCAGACCCCAATATGTCAGACAATCTCATTAGTACATCACAGGTACTGATGAGATTGAAAAAAGAAAGAGACATACATATTACATACATACATCATCACGCATAACTCTAGTTCTCTCAAGACTTACACGCCTTTGGCGCTTCATATTGATATTATCATTAGATTTATAACACTACTTGTGTTACCCAAGTTATTTTGAACAATAAATATGTATTGCTCATTGATATAAAAAGTGTTGCTGTAACTTTTCATATATTTAATGAACTACCTATCCTTTTGTTTGTTGGTTATTTAAAAGGTATGGTTATTTAAGGAATATAAAAAGCAGTATAATGTTCGAAAGTTATGCCAAGAGTTTTCCCTCTGTGTCAAGATAATGTTATAACTAGTCCACGATGGAACCTATTAATTCGTGTGACGTGTCATGTAGGCATACATAGTGTTGATTGGAATGTAATTTTTTGTCAGTGATTCAACTTAGTTCTTAGATATTGGTATCTGATTCACTATTATATTATACCTACGATTTATCGAAGAAGTCTACTCTTACCAATATACATTGACGGGAAATTCACATTTAAAATTCAGATCATGGTAAACAGAAAAAAAGCTGATAACTAACGTATTAGAAAAATAACGAAAAAAAAAAGCTAATTTGGAACAATAACTTATGCCCATTTAACTTTGATTTTAATTTAAAAACAGGTTCGCCTCCGCTTACATTTTCTTTCTCAGGCCCTAGAATAAATAGCCCGAAAATGGGAAGGTTCTATACCTTATCTATAGAAGGTCATATATCCTTTGTGGGATTCATCTGATGCAGCTGTAAAACCGGTCGTCTCGGGATTGGAGCGATGGCGTATCGTCTCATTCCAGCTTCCCTTCTTGCGCATCAGCAACGCCGTAAGCCGAAGTCAGAACCCACGGAGGGTGCCCTTAGTGTAGTGCTCAATACCTAAGAAGGGGGGCTTTTGGTCTCGTCATTGTGGCAAAAGTTCCCAAACGCACGCTGCGAGAGACAATTAAAAAAGAAATACATCGTATACCCACTGAATAAATATTTACTTTGTTGATCTTAAGTGAAGTGAGAGATAAACGTATTGTTAGGTATTTATATGTAACTATAATAAACTTTATTTGTGTATTGTTTGCAGACTGCTTACTGTTTGAATAAGATTGTAGTTTGAAGGGCACGTTTGTTAAACACAGCTGTGATAAGTTAAATAACATTGCCTGGAGGTGGCGAGAGCAGAGCAATCTTATTCGGTAGGTGCGAACTGCTCATAAAAGTGGGTTGATTTCTAAGCTTTCTTTTTATTTTAGTGTACATTCCTTGAGAGCCGTGGTGACCTAGCGGCTCGAGTCGTAACGTCGAACTGTAACGTTATTTATATCGTTGTAAATAATTAGGTAGAAACATAACCTGCATGAGTTTTTCCTATAAGCGCATTGTATGTCTGGGTTTCCCAAAGCCAATATTAAAGGTACGAGGATACCGTTCTATATTCCTCAATCTCTGGCGGACGTGGCTGACGTATCATAATACATACATACAAACACATCATTACGCCGAGTCCCTAACGGCATAATATATCTTCATGCCTTACCACAAAAGCTACTACAACACTACCACAAAAGACTGAAGAGGTCTCGTACTTCGTATTTTACTCAAGTACTGTCCTTAGTAGATTTTTCACGTGAGACCAATGATGTCCTCATTGGGTAAGACTATAATATTATACTTATATACATATCATCACGCCAAGTCCCTAACGGGGTAGGCAGAGAGTATTGAGCGCCAGTTCTCTCTAGATTTACATACCTCTTTCGCTTCGTCCACATTCATCAGTCTCCTCACACATGCTCGTCGGTTTCGAGTACTCTTGACGTTCGTCCCGTCGAGCGTCCGTTCCATTTGATCTAGGATCATGATCTATTTGCACACACTTTCGCTTTGTGTATCTGTTTCGTCATCCCTTCTATATGTCTAAACTCCAAACCAACGTAACATGCTTTTATATATTATATTAAATATATAAAGATATGAATAAAGGGATACTATTTCATTCCAAAAGTATGCAATTTTCGTGAAAACGTGTAAGAAAACATCACAATTAATGAATTGATTATTTTCTCCACAATTTGCTTTTCACCTCGACTCCACCCTCTGTCGTTGTTTTCTTTGTAATTCGTAGCGGCTTAATGTGTGGTGATAAATGAATTATTCTGAGCTCGTATGTAGTCGTGTGTAATGTTTGCAATAGTTACCACATCACGTGGTCTTAGAGCTCAATATGAAATAATCTTCAACGTCGTGAGTGTGATAACTGCTATCAACGTTATAAGCTCGTAATAAAGCTCGTAAAAATTCACGATACAGGAGTTTCCTAGTGTGGGAACCTTTGGAAATGTATATTATGTAAAAATGTTGATTGGTAATAAAGATGTATTATTATTTCAGTAGGATAGGAGTCGTGTAACCTTTTAAGCACTAACAATTACACCTATTCTAAATACTGATTAAAGATATAATTATATATTTGCAAGATGATACAATTTTTGGTTGATTATCTAATCAAAATAATAAAAATAACGTTTACAAAACCTTACCAACGAATGATAACTGTAGTTCATACTGAATCTCAAGTTGAACACCGAACGAGGCTAACAAAGATGGTAAATATATTTCGGACACGTTAAATCTGTGTTTCACACAGAATTGGAAATAAATTCGGGTAAAATGTTTTCCTATACTAGTTTCCATCTGTGCAGTTGTGCTTGAAAAACGGCGGTGGATTCGCCATCTGTCCCGTTGGCACCTTTAACGTGACACATGGCGAGTCCACCTTGTGTCACGTTGGTACCTGATATATCTCTGGCGGAAAGTGGGTGTGTGGGATAAAATCCACACACCCACATTCCTAGGTAATCCTATACACCTCTGCCTACCCCTACGGGGATCCTTGTGGGAAGGCGTGAGGTTATATATATATATATATATATATGTATATATATATATATATATATATATATATATATACAGGTATATTTTGTATCGTAAAATATATTTACCGTTGAGGTTTTTTCCTAGACTTTACTTAGCTACTCCATTGATGGATGTTACCGTAGTGTACTTATTTACTGCAATTATAAGTCAAGGAACTGTTCGGACGGCTGAGCAGATAACACTTTTTTGTAATCCGGTTAATCAAATGTTGGTCGTAACGAATGGGTTTTTCACATACGACCATGGTGCCAGTATTACCAAACGATACCTTTACGCGTTACGTTCAGGCTGTGGAATGAGCTCCCCGTTGAGGTTTTCCCTGGAGAGCATAGCATGGAGTTCTTCAAGAAGGGTGTTCCTTCCGCCAGAGATTCCTGCAGGGTCGGCAATGCGCGAGTGATACCCCTGGTGTTGCAAGCGTCCATAGGCGGCGGTAACCGCGTACCTACTCTTTCTCTCTCTACTCTCTCTGCCTACTATGCAAGGGACTCCCCGATGCCCGACGTCTAAATTCTAATATTAATTCTTTCATAGGGGTCTTTTTGTTTACCCTGAAGATATTTTGTTGAGGATTTTGAGAAAAAGTAAAAGATTTTTAATCAGCTTAGGTGTAAGTATATAAATTATCTTTTCTTAAATTATCACAGTTTAACAAGAGGTGTCACTATTCAGGTTGAATACTGATGGAAAGATTACGACACTTAAACTGTGTGTGACTGTGTTAGATAAAATTATAGCATCATAATTTTTCGCTACGGAGTGTTCTTAATCGGTGCTTAGATAACATGTCGGCATATCCAGTCCACTTCCTTATGAATCATTACAAAGTTATTGTATAAAAAATACAATTCATATATAAATTAACCGGATGATAAAAAATAAACCTACGTTAAAGATATATAACACCATTAGGTATAGAATAGGACGTTATATAAAAAAAAATGTACTTGGTATTTTTGCAATAAAATCTCGGTTTTACAAAGATGAACCAATAAGTAACAGAATGTATACAATTAATTATTTTTGATGCCAGTTTGCTCTCTCGTTATTTAAAATATTGTTGCGAATACAACCTTACCAGAAAAGTTTTAATACGTGACCAGAGAACATGAAAAGACATCTATCTAGGTCAGTCTGTGGCAATATTGTGTGGTCACAGAGCACAAATTTACAAATAAATGTTGGTCGAGCTATTCTTTCCGTACCACAGTTTAACGTTTAACATCAATATTGTTTGGTCAGATCTAAATTGATGATCAGTGTAGTCCCTTATAATCTCCACGCTGCCATAATTACTAGAAGCGTCAGCGGTACATTTTTCACGCTTGGCGGTCGAGTCATCGACCGTGCGCAGGCGCAGCCGACATCGCACGGAGAAAACCTCGTGTACACCGTGCTTTAGTTTACTATTCCACGTTAGGCCGCGTGCATATTGCAAGAAAGACATTTGGGAAATATTTTGACGCTTTTTTTTACTTTCAGAAATTCAAGCATAGTATATGAATTTGTATATATCTAGGGTTCATTGAAGTATAACATGATTCTTAATGCTTCGTATACTTTGTATTACGCTGCAGAAGACTTTTTGTTTTGAATTTATTGTAAATTTTCCCCTGGTTTTATAACTTAATATTGTAGAGGGCCAGTTCGCTTTATTTACTATCATCAGTCTCGATATTTTGTTCACTGCAATTGCACCTTAGTGTTCTATGAGGTATGATAAAGTATTGACCAACATATATTAGATATTAGGAAAGAAAACGTAGAATGTAAAAAAAAGATGGGCCTTTTTTTAAAGATTTTAATTTCTTATCGAGTTTGCATTGTTTTCGTACAAGTCATTATTCGTCGAGAACAATAGAATATTTAAATCATAGCAAATGCTAAATTAGGACGATTAAGATGTCAACAATCGCCATTGTCGTGAACAGTCAAAATAAAATATCCATTTGAAACTCCAAGACCTAAATCAAACGCCCGTTTTGCTCTTGCCTTCTTCTCTTTCACAAGTAAACGACCCGATTGCAGGTTGACTCAACCTCTCAATCTGAGCGATATTTTCATCTGCTAATCAGCCAGTGTGCGTACGCGCTTACACTTGCTTTTACCTTACACTATCTAGATTTTATCTCTGCCAATATGCAGTCGAGGTGCGCACCCGTTGTTAGTCGGTCGCGGGTAATTGAAATTAAAAAGTAAAGAAAATTTATTCACTGTGCTTTGTGAGTTGTTGGAAAACGGAACATTGAAAAGGTAAGTTCAACGGTATTTCGTTGTGTGTATGGCTCCGTCGCTTAAGACAACGGGTTAAAAGTTGTAAAAAGCACAACTGATAAGTTGCTAACTTTGGTAGCCGTGGCTTCAACCACACAAGTAATTTAATACTTCGTTTATTTACGTAGTATATGTAAGAATTGCCATTTTTATTCAAGATTAGTGTAAGATACAGGGCCACAGGCATAGTTTTGTGTTTCACTAGACAGTGCTTTAATATATTTTCATGCTCTATGGACAATTTGAAGGTAAGTACTTAGTGAATAAGCATTAAATATTGTGATACCCAATATTTTGGTTACTTTTGTTGAGCCCAAAGCCTGCTCAGCTAACTTTAACTAGCTTTAACGAATATAATTTCAGTGTTACTTAAGGAATGGTTGCACTGCCGAGTTATTGGGGTCAGTTAGATTTCAAATTACTTACTTACTATCTCGTGAGGTATTCGATTTGATGGTATCTATGTACCGACTAAACAACTACCGACATCTCTCGCTGTGGGATCTCCAGAAGGCCGGTTTGTTTGGCTGACATGAGCTGATTATAATACGGTTTTCTAATGCTGCATATTTGGTCCAGTTAGGAACTCAGATACATTTCTCGAGGGGTAATTAAATAACTAAAGGGGATAATAAATAGGATAAATAAAGGGGGTGAAAGAAAAGATCGAGACGAAACATGCATACGTTTTAATTTTCAAAGAGGTTTTTTTTTTTAACCAACAAGAGTGGCAAACAAGCATACAGCCCACCCGATGGAAAACGGTTACCCCAGCCTATTTACGTTCACGAAGTATCACTTGCGCGTTGCTACTCTGTGTTCGGAGAGTTATAGTGTGTTGGCAGCATAATGGGTTTAATCCCTCTGCTTCCAACACAATGTTTAGTTGTGCTTGGGCCACGACTGTCACTGACCTAATTATAACACGGGTGACAAGAGGGTGTTCTTAGACCTTTGCCTACCCTTTCCGGGGAGCTTGGAAGGCTTAAATACATGAAGAATAAGTGAGCATACATATGTATGCTAGATATAGATATCTACAAGAATAAGTGAGTATGTATGTAGGTGTAAAGTATGTATGAAAAAAGGCCAGGTCAAGAGTACCCTAAACCGAAGAGAATAATGAAAGTGGACGAAGCGAAAGAAGTATGTAAGGATCGTAGCAAGTGGAAAGAAGTGGTCTCTGCCTACCCCTACGGGAAAGAGGCGTGATTATATGTATGTATGTATGTAGATATGTAGATATCTACATACATACACATCATGGGGTAGGCAGAGAGAATAAAGCGCTAGTTCTCTCTAGATTTTAATAACTCATTCGCTTCGTCCACATTCATCAGTCTCTTCATGGATACCTATACGTATGTACATATATGTACGTATGTATATAAAACGAATCTAGTTAACAGTTAAAAGGTAGTCATTTTCCATTTAAATTTGATCAAAAGCGTTACCTTCAAGGACCTAGATTCACTCATATTAAAGGCCCTGAGTCACGTATACCTGAAAAGTTTTTCTTACAACACCGGAAGTGGCACATCTGAGTCTGTGTTCTATGTAATCCATCTATATTATTGTTGCAATGGCCTCGTCAAACGTGTGTCGGTTCTGAATATAGTGATCTGGTTGATACGCTTATAGTGTAAGCATTTGCGTCGCGAACGTTAGGGGTAAACCCCAGCGTGAGTGATAAGCGTTAACATTAGTAGAAATACAATGGTCTGTGTTGGTTAATTGAAAACTTCATTTCAAATACCTAACTAATACCGACAGCTACTATTAAAGATACCGTTTTTTTAACTGCAGCAAATATGTTTTTTACTCAAGTCCATAGCTTTGAAATATATTGAAAATATATCTCTTCATTTCTTATAATATTATCATATAATATCATATCATATAATTCTTTCTATAAATATTAAATATATTTCTTGGCGTGATGTATGTATAAATATTAAAAATTCGAAAGTTTGTCAAAATGTTTATATGACTGTGGTGAATATAAGGACACTTATACATATATCTATGTATTATTAACTAATTTAAGACATACGCTATTAATTCAAATCATGCGGCTGAAACCGCGGGGCGCAGCTAGTTTAATAAGTTCGACGTCATTTTGACCAATAGTTTAATATTGTCTCATTACATATATAAATTGGCTGAGTTAGAAAAAGAAAGCGGTGATTAATGTACAGGCTTTGTTACTACTAAACTAATCAAGGATTCGGTAAATTTGCATGAAATTGCCTCAAGTTATTTACTATTATACATACATACATACATATCATCACGCCAAGTCCCTAACGGGGTAGGCAGAGAGTATAGAGCGCCAGTTCTCTCTAGACTTACATACCTCTTTCGCTTCGTCCACATTCATCAGTCTCTTCATACATGCTCGTCGGTTTCGAGTACTCTTAACGTTCCCGTCCTTCAGAGTCCGATCTATTTGATCCAGGTAGTTGGAACGTGGCCTTCCTCTGCCTCTTCTTGCACACACTTTTGCTTTGTATATCTGTTTCGTCAATCTTTCTTCACTCATCCTTTCTATGTGTCCAAACCAACGTAACATGCCTTTCTTCATCTTTACAATCACGGCCTCATTCACGCCAGTTGATTTACTATTATAAAACTATTATTTTCTTTAATGCCTAAAATATATCTCTGGCGGAAAGTGGGTGTGTGGGTAGGTACTACCTGTACGCGTCTGCCTACCCCTTCGGTGACCCTTGTGGTACGGCGTGAGGATTATTATCTTTATTCAAAAGATACCATATAAACAACATTTTTTAATATATTTATTAAAAAAACATATTTTATTATAATTATTAATATGTTCACAATCAGAAGTGGCTTTGTAATATTGTATGGTAATGTAAATTTTGTGCTCTAATTACTCATAGCCTTCAAGGCAATGCCTACCAATAGAAGCCAGTTCTCGCTACTGTTATCTCTATCATTGACACTTGGTGCCTTAACTATGGTAATACATAACGAAAATGAACGCGGGGCTTATGTTTCAGGCCGTACATGCCACAGTTGTACGCAACGCACACACCCACATTCCGCCAGGTATAATTAAGGTGCCAACGTGACAGATGGCGTGACCATCGTTACCCTAGCACGACTAATACATGTCCCTTTGAATGTCTGAACGTATGCCGGTGTATGCAGGTTTCCTCTCGATGTTGTCCTTCACCGTAAAGCTCGTGGTGTGGCTAATCACTGTACTTAAGTTCATAAAAAATCATTGGTACAGTCGGGATTCGAACTTGTGATGTCGCAGGCCTACTCGAACCACTCGGCCACCAAGTCGCTTATTTTTTACGGCCAATTAAAGAGTACTTCCCACAATAGGCTATTTAAGTACAACGTTCAGTACTGTAACAAAAAGGCGAGTATATGGCGCAGTTTACTTTCCAAATAAATTATAATGTAATTGCCGACACGTACGGAAGCTCACAGACGGACGGACAAAATTTTTTACTCACCGAGTGTCGCGTGACTTAGCATTAGGTGCGGAACAAGTGACCGCCTGAGCTCACAGACGCTTCCGACTACAATTTGTTATGCAAATTTATCGGAACATGAATTATTTTATTCTATAAAGGTTTGTGTCCTGTTCTCATATCGTAAGTAAGAGCCGTGGTGGCCGATTGGCTTGAGTAGCCGCCTTAAACGTAAATATTGCAACTTCGAATCCCGACTGTACCAATGAGTTTTTCTAAAACTTAAGTACAGTGATTAGACACACCACGAGCTTTACGGTGAAGGAAAACATCGAGAGGAAACCTGCATACGTCTGAGAAGAAATTCAAAGGCGTATGTATAGTCGTACATGAGTAACGGCGATGGACTCTCCATCTGTCACGTAATATACCTCTGGCGGAAAGTGGGTGTGTGTGTGTGGGTATTACCTATACATCTCTGCCTACCCCTTCGGGGACCCTTGTGGGAAGGCGTGAGGATATATTATTATATATAAATACTTTTATGCGTCTGTTTACCTGTTTTACAATTGGGTAAAGTGTTTCTGATTAGTTACATTACTCTCTATGACATCACAAACGTCCCGTTGACAATTTGGTTTGATCAGATTACATATCAAAGCATATTATATATAATAAATTAATATTATCTTGGGCCCCCTCGTTCATGTGCATATCTGACAACAATTGATACTCTCGCTAGGTTAATGCCGGGGTGGCTACGTTGGGGTTGATGTGAATGGAATTCTACTAATGTTATGTAATGTAAGGAAATACGTTTGTGAGTATGTGTGATACTCAACTACGCCAGAACGGCTAAACGGATTAGAATTACATTTGGCACAGAGATAGATACTTTTAAAAAAAACTAGATATAGTTATACTATTTAAATCAGTTACGCGGATGAAACCGCGCGGCAGAGCTAGTATCCTACTAATATTATAAATGTGAATGTAAGTTTATTTGTTACGCTTTACGTAAAAACTACATAACCGATTATCATGAAAGTTTGTACTCATATTCCTGGAGGTATAAGAAGTAACATAGGATACTTTTTATTGAAAAAAAAAGCCGGTTTACTGATATTTTTTTACGGTGATGGCTTATACCCAGGATTAAGACATAGGCTACATTTGAATCCCGAAAGATTCAAAGCTCTAATATTATAAAGGCAAAAATATGTATGTTGCTCTTTCCACGCGGGCGAAGCCGCGGGCATTAGCTAGTGTTATAATAACACTGCATTTTGTCGTCCTTGCTTATGATACACCTACGCCACAATTTATAAATCAACTCAACTACACCTTTGATTAGGTATACCAATAAAACTTAATCCTCAGTCTGACACAAGATTTATAATATAACATACTAATAGTCCTAGATGCTAGATATATGTAGATATCGCCATCCACGGAGACCAACTTCTAGTAGAGGGGGTTGCGGGGGTCGCTGGATGCGGGGAGTATAACCCGGGTCTATTAAATGTAGTATGCGTGTGCACTCTTGGGAAATCAGTGTGTATATTAATACACAAACATTAGTGGAAGGTTGCATACTCACACTATAAACTGACGACCGTCTGGTCTAGTGGTTAGAGCTCCTGACTGCGAAACTTGAGGTCGCGGGTTCGAACCCCGCTGAGGGCAGATATTTGTGTGATGAACACGAATATTTGTGCCTTAGTCTTGGATGTCCTATGTATTTAAGTATATATCTATCTATATAAGTAAATATATCGTTGTCTAGTTACCATAACACAAGCTTTGCTTACTCTGGGACTGGGTCAATTTGTGTGGAATTGTCCCAGGTATTTATTATGATTATTATTTATTAAACTATGAGGAAGAATAGTGGAGCGCGCCTTCGTGGATGGCACTATCTGTACAAGATTTTAGAAAGTTCTTGCAATGCCTTAATCGTATCTTATCTTCCCGGCTATTATGTTCGACAAGGAAAATTATATGAGCAAACATTTTTATTCTGATTACGTATACTATCCCGTGATGTCCGCACGGGGTAATTTTTAAGCGTCTAAATTGTAGTTTTTTATGAATATTGTGCAAGCGACAGTCACAGTCTAGAGTAGAAACGGCAAGAATATATGTATTTTACCAGTGTAGTAACAGGGAAGTAATCTGTCTGGAGTTCCACTCACTTTAACTAGATCATCGTGTAACATAACCCTGTCAAATTATAGCTGTCACTTCGTCATCCGTTTCGTTTTAAACTGGTATCAACTTCAATTGAGCCACTGTCGTCATATCCAGCTAGCTAGGCGACAAATTGGTAATTTGCAGTTACGGATATTGTCGTCATAGTGTAGGCGGTAGATTCTTTTATCTCAATGGTACTCTGTGGAACGATAATCTTAAGAACATAAATCTTAATTGAAAACGAAAATAATTTATTTTTGTTTTTATTCGATCGGACTCTCAAGGACGGGAACGTTAAGAGCACTCGAAACCGACGAGCATGTATGAAGAGACTGATGAATGTGAAGGAAAGAGTTATGTAAGTCTAGAGAGAACTGGCGCTCAACTCTCTGCCTATCCCCACATATGTAAATTATTTACGTATGCAGGTTTTCTGATGATATTATCCTTTACCTTAAAGCACAAAGTGTGACTTATCACTGTATTTAAGTTCAGAAATACTCACCGCTACACTTGGGATTCGAACTTGCAATCTGGCGATTGCTCGAACTACTCGGCCACCACGGGTTGAGAAGTAAGCTGCAATTGTTCTGTGTTGAAATGGTATTGCTGTGACAATATTAAAATTGCTCGAAATTCTATGTTACATAATGTGTGGGAAATTTGAAGAGAATTTAAAAAGTCGTATAGAAAGTGTATTTTGGGAATGTTTGTGAATGATGAGGCATTGTTTTTTTGTTGTTTCAAAGAGATTCTTGTCAAAAGAGGTCCTCTTCTAAGGTCTACTGATCAAGAATCTTCATGTAAGCTCGCAGGCTACCCTAGAATTTATTTGTTACTCTATGCGTATAGCCATGGTGGCCGAGTGGTTCAACTAGTCGCCTACCACAAAAATTCCGACCTCACAATCCCGACTGTACCAATGAGTTCTCATGAACTTCAGTACCTACAGTAATTAGTTACACCATGAGCTTTAACATGAAGAAGGGATTCAAAAAGGTATGTATAGACTCGCCATCTATCACGTTGACACCTAAATATCTCCGGCGAGAAGTGTTACTTACACCCTGTCCTATATTGAAGGTTTAGGCCCTAAGCATTCACTGTTCTTGGTATGTAAGTTTTAATACAATATTATTGCCTTATAAACAACAGTGACCCTATAATTGATCCTTGGGGAACTCTGACGATACTATCAAGTATCTAGTCGCCGTAATATTAAAGAAACATCATATTGTTCCCGTTTCATATTGAATAACCCGAACATTATTATCATACAATGTTTATCTGAGAAAAACCCGCTAAAGTTCTCTGAAAAAGACGCATGCATGACCACGTGAATTGTTTGACGTAAATAACAAAACAGGAGAGTTTTGAATAAATGTTCAATCTGTTTTAATTTTTATCCATTGAAACTGAATTATATATTACGTTCTGTACCTTGCATAAGAAACTGTTTTGTTCCTACTAATATTATAAAAGCGAAAGTTTGTGAGTAAACAAACTTTCGCATTTATAAATAATATTAGTAGGAAATTAATGCGATTACTATGTATACATAATAATGAGTAACGGCGACGTACTCGCCATCTGTCACGGTTGGCACCTAAATATACATCTGGCGGAAATTGGGTGTATGGGTACTACCTATACACCTCTGCTTCCCACAAACAGAGGTGTATAGGATTGGAAATTATAATTGGTTATCCAAAAATGCATGCGTATTTTGTTGCAGTGCATGCAATTGCAGTGCTACAAGTAATTATCGTGCATATACATTAAGTTGTCAGATACTATGTTGCTGTAATTTTAACCATCGGGAAGTCATAATCGGTATCTCCGATTATTGACGGTGTTGTACAGACTTGCTTTGACATTATGCTTGTGGTTACAAAACTGACGTGCGATTGTTAATTGGTGATTGGTACACTTTCCATCGAATAAATTGTTGTCTACATGCGAAAAGATGTTACGAAATCTTTCGGTTTTCGTTTCTCAACATAGTCATAGTCAACACTTTTGTATATTATCGTACACACCGTTCCAATTGAATCTTAGTTCATACAAATTTTATATTCTTGTTCTTCTTACAACGGTTCCTGAAGGGGTAGAGAGAGGTAGAATAAAATGCATTTCGCCGGATACAGGACAGGATATACAGGTGCTGACAGATGGCGAATCCGTCGCCGTTTCTCAAGCACGACAATTCATTGTATTATACCTCGAATTATCTTTCTTCATCAACGTATGGAGGTTTTCCCATGATATTTTCCTTAATACAGATGGATCGCATGTTTAATTAATTTATCATGATCTAAAAAATATCACACGTATATCTTCGCGCCATTACAATAAAAAAATCCCCAACAACCCCTGAAGGAGGGGTTGTTGGTGATGTTTGTTATTGCCTCTTGTAAAGCGAATTTCGGGAACCTTTTTACTTATACGTGGCTAGACCAAGAGACCTTCAGCCAGGCACTACTTACGTGCTTCATGAACTTTGTGGGCTAACTTTGTGGGGTAAGAAAATCGGCTTAGGCCGTTGAGTATTTGATATTTTTTAACAAAGATATATTTAAACGTGCTCCTGCGTCTGCTGGTCAGCCTTTTGCCATCTTTAGGTCACAAGATCACACGTATCTTTGAGTTGCTACTCGGACGTAACTGGGTTTTACACAGAGTTTACCATCACAGTAACGTGTGTGATTTTATCAACCATGCATGCCAATAAAATGTTTTAAATATATCATTGCACTGAGGATACCACGTACTCAGTCCCCGCAAGTAGGTCTGAGTCACAGTACTGTCATGTATGTGACAAGTGCACGCTTAGCGGTGTCGGAAGCTTGTGTACCTATACTCGTATGTGTAGCGTTGAAGTATTAAGAAAATGTATTTTTCTTAATACTTCAACGATTTTAATGTTAAAAATATGTCTGTATTACTTACAGGCCCCATGCTTGTTTGCCAAATTAGTAGGTACTATAAAAGAGAATAATAATATTAGAATCGGAGTATATTTTCACATGTACATAAATAAAGTATGTAATATTTCCACGCCGTCCTTTATAGGTTTTAATAATGTAGGTGTCGTCGGGACAGTTGACAATTCTAACGGCATTTCGACGTCAGTTCGATCATCACATCTACAACTTTAAGTATTTTTCCAGAAGGCTAGGCCACCGTAGTGTGACAAATAGCTGAAGCTAAGTTTAGATAATTTCATTGAAATAGACAGGTGTTTCAAGAGTCCTGACTTTGCAAGTGACTTGATCACTATAAGTACATACATACATACATATCATCACGCCAAGTCCCTAACGGGGTAGGCAGAGAGTATAGAGCGCCAGTTCTCTCTAGACTTACATACCTCTTTCGCTTCGTCCACATTCATCAGTCTCTTCATACATGCTCGTCGGTTTCGAGTACTCTTAACGTTCCCGTCCTTCAGAGTCCGATCTATTTGATCCAGGCAGTATCACTATAAGTCTAAGAATTAAATAATACATACATACATGTCATCACGCCGAGTCTCTCACGGAGTAGCCAGAGAGAGTAGAGTGTCAGCCCTTTGTTTAAATAATATAAACAACTTTACTTCTTTACTTAGTATAAAATGAAGTCACTTCCGCTGTCTGTTCGCTTTGATCTTTTAAACTATTCAACGGATTTTAATGCAGTTTCAGCAATCGATAGAGTGATTCGTGAGGAAGGTTTATATGTATAATAAATACAAATTTTAGTACAGAAGGGCCGAAAAATTAAAAGAATTGGGATGTCTTAACAAACATATTTTTGTGCACTTAAATTGCAAACGCAAAATTTTCGGACATTATATCCTCACGCTTTCCCAACAGGGTCCCCGAAGGGGTAGGCAGAGGTGTATAGGTGATACCCACAGACCCACTTTCCGCCAGAGGTATATTACGTGCCAACGTGACAGATGGCGAGTCCATCGCTGTTACTCAAGCATGACTATCCACACGCCTTTGAATATCTTCTCAGACGTATGCAGGTTTTCCTGCGATGTTTTCCTTCACCGTAAAGCTCGTGGTGTGACTAATCACTGTACTTAACTTCAGAAAAACTCATTGGTACAGACGGGATTAGAACTTGCGATCTTTGTGCCGCAGGCAAGTGCTCGAACCACTCGGCCACCACGGTTATCTTAAAAAGATCGATAAAATAGTCCGCAATGGCTTACATATTACTAATAATACTAAGTATCTACATTGCACCCTTGCGAAGCCGGGGCGGGTTGCTAGTTAAGCATAAAACATTAATGTTTTAATTCCAACAACAGCCCATGACGTGTAACGCTATCGTGGTTGCGAACATACATTCAATTAGAGATCTTATCACCACACACAGTTTTTTCTAATTATCTCGCTTCGAAGCTTTCAGTACAATGGTATTGGATGATAACTGATAACATTACAATCGTCAATGGTTAAACATAAGCAGATATGAACTTTATTGCCTAACACCAAAGATGCTGTTTCATTTGACACGGGATATGCTGATAAGGGTTGGCAATATGCGCACTTATAATACATATTGGAATTAGACTTTATTTTCAGCAAGTTATAATACTTTTTTGTATGGGACGTGTGAGAGTAAAACTGTGTATGTGATATGTAGGTTGTATGGAAATTTTTGCTACCGTTGTTGTTACTTGATACTCAATTATGATACGCATGAAAATATTATTATTGTTACATTGTTAGTGACACGACTTTTCCTTCAATATTCATAATGCATCCCTTTATTAATTCTACAGACACATTTTCTTTGATGTGATTAAGGTTTGTTAATCTTCGTCTGTCTACCCTAATTACTATTAATATGTTTAAATAATTTTTACGCCTCCACAAGAATCCCTAAAAAGTACAACCTATTTTCACGTGAGATATATTTACATATGTGTAGAGTTTTGAATTTCTCCTCAAACTTTTCCTGTCCTTCCGATGTTTTCCATCACCAGAAAAACTTATTCGAACTTGCTATCTTTATCTTGCAGGTGACTTTTCGAAACACTCGGTTACCACGGCTTATACATACATACATATCATCACGCCAAGTCCCTAACGGGGTAGGCAGAGAGTATAGAGCGCCAGTTCTCTCTAGACTTACATACCTCTTTCGCTTCGTCCACATTCATCAGTCTCTTCATACATGCTCGTCGGTTTCGAGTACTCTTAACGTTCCCGTCCTTCAGAGTCCGATCTATTTGATCCAGGTAGTTGGAACGTGGCCTTCCTCTGCCTCTTCTTGCACACACTTTTGCTTTGTATATCTGTTTCGTCAATCTTTCTTCACTCATCCTTTCTATGTGTCCAAACCAACGTAACATGCCTTTCTTCATCTTTACAATCACGCCCTCATTCACGCCAGTTGATTTGCGAATCTCTTCATTGCGGATTCGATCTAATATTTACGCCGTTACGCCGTTACGTTACGCCGCACATTTTTCGAAGAGATCGCATCTCGACTGCATTCAAGCTATTTTCATACTTCCTCTGACATACCCAGGATTCGCTGCCATACAATAAGGTAGGTACCAATATCGCGTTGTGGACAGCAACTCGAGCATTCTTGCTCAGACTTTTACTGCCCATCAACGCCGACATGGCTCCATTCACCTTATTTCCGGCAGTTATCCTTCTTCTAGTTAAGGATAACTGCTTATATTTACACAAAATAATACTAGTCTACTTCGAAATAGGCTTTAACAGATAAAGAGCAGCACTACACTGTCGTAGTGGCGTTATTTGCGGTAGCCCTATGACCATCAGTGGAATTATGACGAAGACAAACAAACACACACAGCCGGGGGCGACATTTTTCAGTATCTGTCCCAACTCGAAAAAATATTAATACTCGGGTTCAGGATAACAATAATCTTAGTATTGCTAGAAATCTTAATATATATAAATCTCGTGTCACAATATTTGTCCTCAATGGACTCCTAAACCACTTAACCGATTATAATAAAATTCGCACACCATGTGCAGTTCGATCCAACTTGAGAGATAGGATAGTTTAAATCTCAAATTATAGTCGCAATTTTAATTTATTGCTAATTATTTGTCTGTTATTATTTGACAGTCACAATTATCTGTTAACTCCAAATGATTCTAACAGATGTCGATACCTTTCAACTGGGTTGAGTAAGTAATCAATAGATGGCGCTATGTTAAAAGAACAAATGTTCACCCAAGCAAAGCTGGGCGGAAAAGCTAGTATAATATAAATATCGCTGCTTCTGGCAATATTGTGTTCCTACGATGAGTAACTTTGTCAGACTTTCTTTATACTGTTATCTACATATTATAGTTGTCTTATATACATACATACATATCATCACGCCAAGTCCCTAACGGGGTAGGCAGAGAGTATAGAGCGCCAGTTCTATCTAGACTTACATACCTCTTTCGCTTTGTCCACATTCATCAGTCTCTTCATACATGTCTTATATTGCACTGCCATTTTTGTTGTAATGAAAAAAGTCAAACATAACCATTATTGCTACCAATTTAGGTTTGGTATGGTGTGTGCGGTATTGCAACAACAGCAATATTTGAGCAACAACAGCATGAAGATGGATACGATAAAATTTTGTAACGTGTATAGATAGTCATCGTTGTTAAAATGTTTTCGACTATTCGTACTCATTAACTTTCAAGGCTAGAGGAAACCGGTTAGGGTATATTTAAATTTGCAAAATATTTGTTACGACATTTTGAAATAAATATTTTTGGTGATTCGGAGCCATATGCACAGTGGAATTAACATTCCACTGTGCATATGGCTCCAAAGATTAACACACACACACACATGTATTTTCAACGGTACGGAACCCAAATCAATCCCGTATCCGACTCACCCTTTACCAAGAAGAAGTTCAAGTAATTAGTCACATTAATATTGTAACACATTCTTACTCATAAAATATTGTGTTTACTTTCTAGAATCTGGTAAAAGCAACACATTATTTTGCGTTACGGTTTCTAAACGTCTTAATGTTTTTCGAAATCAGCCCGTATTACAACGGAATAAGATATATAATCTGGGCCGTATGTAAATGTAATTGTTAAGTTAAGAGTTATCGTCTTGTTCTTGTAGCGTAAAAAATGATCCAATTAACACTATTTTGTGTTCTCAAAGCTTTAATCATGGGAAGTATTTTTAAATGAATGAATGATAAATAAAAAAAAATAAACAAACCATCGACAACAAACAAATAATATGGATGAGGCGTAAATAGGTCTATAAGTCTAAAGAGAACTAGCGCTTAACTCTCTTTGTCTACTCCCTTAGTGCGTGATGATGTAGAATACAACAATCCTTGAGCTGATTTTGCGAGTAAATAACGAAAAGCTTTTTGCTTCTAGACATTACTAGATTTAGGACATTCTGTTTAGTGTACGAGAGACGGTGTGTTAGCTAGGTGCAGCTAGGTGTACCGCGGAAGGTGGGTATCAGAACACTACTATATACATATGCATACCTTAAACGAATTCCAACTGTACCAATGTGTTCTATTGGTATTATATCTTAAAACATACTTACCCCTTCGGTGACTCTTGAAGAATTCATGACAAAAGTTAATTTTCAACCATGACCAGTGGATTAGCAGTGACGCACGCACTTTATCAATGTATAATGATGTTTACAAAGTGGAGCCTGAAGTACATACATTATGGTAATCACACTTTAGCCAGACGTGCCACTGTAACTGAAGGCTATCTCGAATGATATGCAAAGAGTTTTTAATATGTGAGAAGGCTAATTTCGTCAGGAATATCATCGCAAGACTTCAATTATAATAATACTATTTTCATGCCATACAATCGTGAATTAGATAGGGACGCTGGAGTCACATCTAAACATTTATTTGAGAGAGGTAGGGCATCACGGGTTTCCCGTTCGAATTTGGAGCTGCCCGACTGGGGCAGGACCTCCACCTTATAGAAGTCCGTAGCCAAATAACACAATTTTATGTGTTGTGTTCCTATGCATTCTACGGATTCTGTTGTATTAAAATTAGAGCTCAAACTGAACTTTAGAACTTTTAGAGTTTTCGACGCGCGCACAAACCAACATACCATTTTTATAAAGATGCGTAAAGATAACGTTGAATTGTATTTCCGGCCAGTGTTCTTTATGTCCCTACGTTGAATAACATACATAATCTGAATTTGTTCTATTTTAATAGGTTTTGCAACTGATTTATGTACATTCAATAAGGTAGATGTAAATGCTGGGCTAGGCAGAGCAGTAGTTGGAGAAGATATTCTAAGTAGTATGGTAAGTTGTCCTTGAGGGATGAAGATGCATATGTCTTCGGGAAACCTTGTGGAAAGATGAGAAGATATGTCAAAATTATAATTCGAAGTTGGAATATTATGTCATCAAGTGATCTCAGATCTCCCAAGGAGCAGGCAGGATAGGCTTACCAATACGCTGGCTAAGTTCTTCTACACACACAGAAGTATTCGTGAAATTAAACACTAGTCTCAAATACCAACCGCGTATGTGGCTTCAGGTGGCAGCATATTGCAATCGATAGTGTCTCAAATAGCTTTCCTAACCATAATTTACATTATTAGTGCAATGTTATATTTCTCTAGAAGACAGGTTGATAGTATGTAATGTTGCTTTATCACATATACATTGTAAAACACCACAATCCTCACGCCTACCCACAAGGGTCCCCGAAGGGGTAGGCAGAGGTGTATAGGTAATACCTACACACCCACTTTCCGCCAGAGGTATATTAGGTACCAACGTGACAGAGGGCGAGTCCATCGCCGTTACTACAGCACGATTATACATACGCCTTTGAATTTCTTCTCAGACGTATGCAGGTTTCCTCTCGATGTTTTCTTTCACCGTAAAGCTCGTGGTGTGACTAATCACTGTACTTAAGTTCAGAAAAACTCATTGGTACAGTCGGGATTAGAACTTGCGACCTTTGCGTCGCAGGCAACTGCTCGAACCACTCGGCCACCACGGCTTTATACAGAAATAGCAAAACGGTCTTAGGAGATATTAAAATCGAATCAAATCTTATTCAAGGTAAGGGACATAAAACTACTATAACCACCGTTTCCAAGAAAATAAACCTGTCAAGAAAACAAGCGGCGATACAAACTCCCCTGTTTCCTTTTTTAACATTGGTGCTCTTTTAAGTAGGGTTAGAAAAATATTAAATCTAAATATGAATTCTCTGTAGAGGAGCAATTCACTGCCATGAATGATTATCATTAAATAATGTGATATTGTATAATAAGCTTTTTGAATTAGTTTACGTTTAATGACATCTTTAAACTCTAGGAAAGTTAATTAAATTATTTCCCGATTCTATTTATTAGGGTTTTTCATCCTCTTTAACAAACAACCTCTTCCACATTTACCAGACGGCAAAAAGCTCACAGGATTCAAGTATTTGTGAATTAGTTTGGTAATCTTAATTGGAAACTGAAATTAGGTACTTAGAAACTTTTCATTCATGTTCGGGCTGTCTCGTTAATTGTCCTCGTGGTGTCCGTGTGACTCTGTCTACGTGTTTAGGCACCCTTGTGGGAAGACGTCAAGGTATATTATTTTATTTTATTTAAACCATTAATTTTCCATAATCAAAATTCCTGCCTAAGCCCGTGTTCAGCAAGGCTTGACGTATGTTTGTCATGGAGGTTGATTGCTCAGGTCTTGTGTGTAATCCGTCACGCTGATATCTCTATTAGCTTTGCCTTATCAGCCGTATCTGGGTCGAGTCCATATGCAAATAGCCTACCCACGTGAATTAAAAAATAATATTCCTTCCATTCTTGTTAATGTAAGCGGTTATTATTTTTTGTATAATATACCTACACTACTCAAGTTCAGAAAACCAATTGGAACAGGCTGGATTCGAACTTGCAACCTTTTTGTTGCAACTACTCGAACCACTCGGCCCCCACGGCTCTTAATTTTTAGGTCCGGGCTGCTTTGTCATCTGCATATGGAGTCCCCCTAAATCACCCCTTATAAAATTACAGAATATTTCGACTCAAATTAATAAGTTCGCCATTTAAAATAAATGTATAGTTGTAAGCTATAATAAAATTGTCGGCTTTCCACTTAACAACTGAGTTATGTGATTTTTAGTACGTCGTGCCCTCACCATACGCCGCCCGCTGCAAGGCTGCGTTTGACGTCAGAGGGGCATCGCGCGTCGAATGTTTGGATACGGCATTTTATTTAATAAGCAAATCCCATTCATCTTTCAATGACGTACGAGCTTAATTAAACTATGGATCGGATTTATTGACCTGACCTTAAGATTATTTGGTGAAGTTAATGAAATCGTGTAACAGTTCGACAGTTTTTTTCCTTTATTATTACTATTAAGCATCACCAACAATTGTTATATTTATGACCGAATGCTATCTACTTCTTTTACGTAACCGAACTATGGCGAAACCATAGGTCTATGGGAACCAGCTAGGTACTTCGTAGATGCTAAGAAATAGCTATGGGAGCCTTGCCATGTGAGGTACAGACTTCGGCTTAGAACGTTGCTGGTTCGCGACATAGGAAGCTAGGCTGAACTAGTCACAAAAACCAACAAATGCATGCATATATAACGTGCTATAGCCATCATGATTCAAGTGTGCAAATACGACAGATTGCGAATCGAAACATGTAATATAGTTCTGTTGCTTAAAAAATATTTATTTATGTTTGCTAAAGCACGGTACTGTTAGGTCCCAGGCTTACACATTTGATGATTAAGTATCGTTTTACTTTTGTCAGATATATTTGAATTGAGCCACTTGATAACTTGTGAGTACAATGCCATCTGCAAAGTAAGTTTTTACGAAAGTTTCCGTCGCTTTGCTTTAAACTCCTCATCGCGGATATGTTTTCATAGAAGGTAACGGAGATTTAAGTTTCAACTTTACAATATATACGATGACGTACGCAGGTTTCTTGCTTCTTTCACAATCTTGATTTCGTAAGTATAGCCTCAAATCTAGATTTTTTCGAGGCAGGACCAAATCTGAAAAATGCCGCCCCGCCCGCCTATTTATCTAACCACGGCGAAGCAAAGTGACTGTTATGTTTTCGATCGGTATATGTGCAATATGTATTCATCTATTACATCATAAATTCTAAATTACTTGTCATAATTTGACAAGAGCCGTGGTGGCCGAGTGGTTCGAGCAGTTGCCTGCGACGCAAAGGTCGCAAGTTCGAATCCCGACTGTACCAATGAGTTTTTCTGAACTTAAGTACAGTGATTAGTCACACCACGAGCTTTACGGTGAAGGAAAACATCGAGAGGAAACCTGCATACGTCTGAGAAGAAATTCAAAGGCGTATGTATAGTCGTGCTTGAGTAACGGCGATGGACTCGCCATCTGTCACGTTGGCACCTAATATACCTCGGGCGGAAAGTGGGTGTGTGGGTATTACCTATACACCTCTGCCTACCCCTTCGGGGACCCTTGTGGGAAGGCGTGAGGATATATTATATTATTATTATAATTTGACAAACGAAATGTTTTTGGTAGGTCCTTCTTGTAGCTTTATTCTCATGATCATAATTACAGTCATCAGACGCCCACCGATGGGCATTAGCCTCGTAAAAGAACGCCACAACGACCTGTGCTGCTCTTATTGTGTTAACCCTTTTTCCAATTAGACTATGATGATTTGTGACTAATGTGGTCAAACTCGCCCACTGAATTTGGCGCTGGGACAAAGGACTTCGGAATTACCCCATCGGGAATATAAACCATTCGGCCATTATGACCTGTTACATTGTGGCATATTAAAGTGTAGTATTCGTAGATCCTGGGTCCATAACCAAACGATTCTATACACGTATTCTCACAAATTGTAGAATTGAAGTAAAAAATGTGAGGCGTACCCCGCCTGTCATACAAATCAGGGTTCATTCCGTGATGCATAAAGTATTCTTAATGGAAAATTTAGGCCTCGTTTGTGTGATAATCTATACATAATACCTACTCGTACATACGAGTTAATTGCCACTTATTAATCTGACTGTCTGTTCGTGACTGTTTTACAATTTGCACTGTAAATCTTGGCGTAGTTTGATAAGAACGTTCGAAGATAAATTTTTATTCAGTGTTGTATTGTCACGCCTGCCCACACGGGTCTGCGAAGGAAGGCATAGGTGCTTAGTATTACAACTGGCTTGAAAGCAAATGATTACCGTAACTTATATGCGCTTACATTATTATTAACATCAACGGACGTACAAAATACGAAGTTTTCTTTCAAGAAGTTGAATGTGATGACAGTATTTTCCACGTGACTGTACTTCTTGTACAGTCGTGATACTTGTAAACAAAGATTTTTCCCAACACATTCACATCCTACAGCGCACCTACCTAGCACCACAGTACATTAAGCATACGGTAAAATTGTACGTAAGTTGTACCTGTAAATTGTTTGTTTCTTTATTAGGTACTACATATTATAAAACAAAATCCCCCGCCTCGTCTGTCTGTCTGTAGGCGATAATCCCATAATCTGGAACTGAACCGACATTCATGCGGTTTTCACATAAATATTGAATAATTCACGAGGAAGTTTTAGGTCTATAAATGCTAATTTTATTTTGTAATTTGGTTGAATTATGGAGCAAAAATTTCGGAAATAGACAAGTCGTCTGTAATTGATCAATATAATAAATATAAATGAATATAATTAAACAAATTATGTACCCGAGGGAAGCCGGGACGAGTCGTTAGAAAAATGTATATACAAAGTTAAGCTTTTATAATTGTTGTCTATAAATTGATCTTTTTAAAGTCTGCGAGCCGTACACTTAACAGGAAAAGTACTACACGTACGTACGTACGGTACGAATGTAAAGTATTTTCGGGATACGATCGGTAGATGGCACTCGGAGCGTAATTCATTAATCTCGCTGTTGTTTTGAGACTAGTTCCATAGATGTCTTAATAATCTAAATAAATCTATTATAGTCTGTGTAGTTTATTAATAAACCTATACCTTACTTCTGTGACATTTTTTACGGCTGGATCATTTTGCAAGCTTTTTGACAGTTAAAATCAAATCGGTACTGTATCGCTGTTGATTGTGGTATCAACACCTAAGTGTTTAAAAAAATGAGTTTCCGTTACACATAATCGTTCCATGGGAACCATTCAGTGCAATTAAATCAACTGCGTAGTTAACGAGCACATAATCACGACACGATCAGTGATTCAACGGCATTGTTTATTTTAATAAGATGTTTGAAGAGAGATTTTAAACTCTACGCTATCTATATTAATATAATAAAGAGGAAGCGTTTGTTTGTTTGCTTAAACACGCTCATGATTTGTAAAAGTATTGAGAGAGAGGCTTTATTATTATCATGCTATTGTCTAAGGAGCAGCAATTATATTATATATTAATATAATAAAGAGGAAGCGTTTGTTTGTTTGCTTAAACACGCTCATGATTTGTAAAAGTATTGAGAGAGAGGCTTTATTATTATCATGCTATTGTCTAAGGAGCAGTAATTATATTATATCAGCGGGAATCGAACCCGCGACCTCATGTTTCGCGGTCAGAAGCTCTAACCACTAGATCAGACGGTTGTCTGATAGAATACAACCACCCATTAATAATTAAATTGTTCACATAATAATATTATAAACTAGATTAATTTTGGATATTTCGGTTCCATCGCTGGTGCATGATCATTGATCTGGTCATGAGTATCTATCAGTAAGCATACAGACATACATAGCATCGGGCCGAGTCCCTCACGGGGTAGGCAGAGAGGTTAGAAAACCAGGCGATAGGTGAAAATCAGTGTTTTGCTATTGCAGCAATGTCACACACTGAGCTATGTCCCTTTGCCAACTGCTACAACGCACACATATGATAGAGCATTACTAACATAGTTATAAGCCGATCAATTAACCCTTAGTTTTAATAAACATAATTTTACCGGCTGTTTTGGAAGTCCGATTGAATACACTTTCTTTTTTATTGTATGTGCGCATGCAGCGATTGAGAATAAACGTTTTATCTATTTATCTATCTATCTATCAGTTCACTCTAGACTTCTTTCTCTCCTAATACGTTAATCAGTTTTTTTTATAATCATACTGGTTTTTATTTATCTAATTAATTCTTATTTTATTTATGATCTTACTTGCTGTGCCCGCGACTTCGTCGGCGTGGACGGTTTTTTTATCTTTCGTAAAAATTATTTTTTTTTCATTAAAAAATATTCTATGTTACATCTTATACCTCCAAGAATATGTGTACAAAGTTTTATGATGATCGGCTAAGTAGTTTTTACGTGAAAGCGTAACAAACAAACTTACTTTCACATTATGTATATACTAGCTGTACCCGCGACTTCGTTGGCGTGACTTTTTTAACTTTGGTAAAAAAATATCTATTAAAAGTATCCTATGTTACTTCTAATACCTCCAAAAATATGTGTACAAAGTTTCATGATGATCGGTTCAGTAGTTTTTACGTGAAAGCATAACAAACAAACTTACATTCACATTTATAATATTAGTAAGGATATATAAGTATAAAGAGACTGATGAATGTGAACGAAGCGAAACAGGTATGTAATTCTAGACAGAGCTGGAGCATTATACTCTCTGCCTACCCCGTTAGGGACTCTTGACTTTCATTGTAAATTTTAATTAAACTTAGTTTTTTTTATATTTCAGGCTGCCTGGGAACGTGTGTCTGTTTGAAAGGGGAAATACATTTGCCAATAGGTATGTATCTACTACCATCCCAGTAATACGTAGATAAAATTAATAAGTTTATTAAACATAATTATTATTATAGTATATTCAGTCCACCCCGTGAGGGACTAGGCGTGATGATATGTATGCATGTATATTTACGACAAACTTGAATGTCTTAGACATTCATCTGTTCATCAGTGAATGTACTGGATCTTATTTTGTTAGATCAATTTTGAATCAAACAAGTTGCATTAACCTTAAATGTAGTAAATCAATAAAACTTGAAGTGTTGAAGTCAAAGCATTTACAATAACTAATGTAAATTATTTACAAACAGTATCTAACCATATGTCATTTTATAAATTTTCCAGAATAATGCCGCGCTCAGAGCACCGGGCTCCCGAGGACTTCAGGCGAGTGTTGCGCGAGAAGGCCCTCAGTCACAGCCTGTTCTACATGAAGCTAGGCGCGGGAGTGGGAGCAGCGCAGGCGCAGCTCCAGTCGGCCGCGCCGCGCAAGCCGAACGGCAGTGCGCAGGCGCGCGCGCCTCAAACCGCACGTTTCGCGCGCCACGCACAACCCCGTGTTTCCGAACTCCTACGCAGATTTGAGCCCAGCCCCATGCAGTATCTCCGCCCCCCTCGGGCCACCTCGCCGCAAGAAGACATCTCGTCCTCCGATGACGACGACAGAGCAGCCGTGAGGAGACGCAGCCGCGACCTCAGCGACGATTCTGCTGTAGAGCTTGACACTCGTCACAGAAGACATTCTCACCCTAGAGACATTACACCCCCTCCAGACGCAATGACTCCCAGAAGGGAGAGGACATTGATAGAAGCTCATGTGGTGGAGCTAGGTAGAAGGGGCAGTGAGGGTTGCGAGACTAGAGGCCGGTGTGTGCGCACACCTAGCGTGGTGGTGAGTGATTACTCCGACGGTGTGGCTGTGGGCGCAACGGCAGAGGAGGTGGACTGGTTACGAGCGAGGTCTCTTTCCGCTGACTCTGCGTGTTCGTCTTGTTCCACCCTGTCGAGCCGGGATGACGAAGAATTTGAATCGCCTACGTTGACTAAAAAGGTTAGTGCCGCTATAATTGTATTTGTTGTTTTAATCGTAAATTTTTACAATTTCTGTCATACGTTAGGCTGATATTTGAACATTATGGGTTGAAGACATAACTTACCAGTCAGTTACCATAAATATTAACCGCTTCTCAATTATATGTAAGTTGTTAAATGCTGTTAATTATTGGTGTTGATACGATGACGCGTTTGAACAACTGTTGAAGACATGAATTATAATTAATGACAATTTGACAAAAACCAATACACGTAGGTTTATATGTAATTTGTTTTAGCAATTTTTACAAAATATGTTTTAGTAATAGGTTGTTGCTTTTGGTTCAGTGATGTTGTTCCCTCTTTGGGCTCAACCATAACTTTAAATAGGATACGGTATTTACTACCTATTCATCTTGGTTAGTTGTTAGTTCGATGGGCACTTCAAGAGTACTCGAAACAAGCTTGCATTATGAAGAGATTGATGAATGTGGATGAAGCGAATGTAGAATGCGAATGTCGAACTGTAAGTCTGTAAGAGAAAACCCTTAAAAACTAAACTCGCAACTTACCCCGTAATAATGAGGGATGATATAGTAAAGGTTTTACTCAATGTATTGAAATTAAATCAATAAGTGCCCTCGTGGCCGAGTGCTTCGTGTTGTTGCCTGCAATACTATAACCTGCCTGTATAGTGATTAGTCACACCACGAGCTTTACGGTGAAGAAGTCTTTCTTCGAGAGGAAACCTGCATACTTTTAAAAGAAAATCAAAGTCGTATGTATAGATGTGCTTGAGCAACGGCGATGGTTTCGCCGTTAGGCGGAATGTGTGCATGTGGGAGCTACCTACACACGACTGCCTACCCGTTCGGGGACCCTAGTGGGAAGCCGTGAAGATATTTATAAATTAATGATGTATGTAAATATTACTTCTAAAAAAATTCCAATTTAAAATTCCATTTGTGGTTTGGGTTATCGGCATAAATGCTCATCTTCATTGTATTTTGAACTTTAGGTCTGTGTTTGACGTCACACTTTCATTCGAAGTGCGTATACATTTTATTTTAAATGATATATGTAAATTGTCAAGTTTAAACTTAGGTTATGACATCTCATTATCTATATATTATTATTATTATGACATCCTTTGAATCGCCGAAGTTCCATTATTTTACCTCTTATAACTCCTTTAGTGCGACAATCACCCTTTACTTTTTAAACATCAGGCAAAGTTACTATATGTATAGTTGTTGTGGTCCTTTCTTCTGATACAATTGCAGATTTGGAGGTTTGCGAACAATCCAAAGCAAAAGTTACCAAAGCACAAGCTTAGCGTAGTTTGGGACTAGATTCAATTCTGTATAAATCTGTACTGTACCAGTAATTATTCAGTGATTCCGTACAGTTTTTCTTGCCTGAAAGTGGAATCATCATCTTCACCAATTTTCGTATTTCGGCTACATTCGTATTATCTATGGACACAGAATGGCCTACTGTAAGGCCGACCAATCAGGGACAGCCATCGGACAGTTCACAATTTGACGCTCGATAGATTATAATCTGCCGAATAATAAAGTGTTAAATTGTAAACAGTGTGTTACGGTACACAATCTATCGACAGCTTACAATCTCGCGAGATAGATTTTAATCTTACGGTATTTACAATTAACTGTGACATATATATATAATAGGAAAGATATGATTTCTTGTTGGTTTAAAAATCGATCAATGGAATACAACTGTAACCGGGGGAAACCACGCGGCACATATAGTCACACATCAACTCGTATTCAATACAAAACATATAACGGCTAGCTTTAAGCGTTTATACTTAGTTGTTGCATTTCTATCTATAAATAATAATATTTAAACTGGTTTAAGAGTCACGGCTAACGTCTTAGTTTATCTCCATTTGTAACTATGTACATGCATACATACCTGCGTATTTCAATTTTCACTATTATGTATATTGGCGGCCGTCTGGTCTAGTGGTTAGAGCTCCTGACTGCGAAACTTGAGGTCGCGGGTTGGAATCCCGCTGAGGGCAGATATTTGTGTGATGAACACGAATATTTGTACCTTAGTCTTGGATGTCCTATGTATTTAAACATATATCTATCTATATAAGTAAATATATCGTTGTCTAGTTACCATAACACAAGCTTTGCTTAATTTGGGACTAGTAGGACAATTTGTGTGGAATTATCCCAAGCTATTTATTATTATTATTGTTATTATGTAGACGCAGTAGTTATACAATAAACGTACTTAATTAAATAAATAACACGATGTTATATACTAATCAATATATTACATTCGCTCGCCTCGCGGCTTCACTTGTGTAAAATTTAAATATACATTTTTATATATATCACCAGGTCGAGTCCCTAACGGGGTAGGCAGAGAGTATAGAGAGCCAGTTCCCTCTAGACTTACATACCTCTTACGCTTCACATTCATCAGACTCTTATTTTTCAGATTTATAATTAGGCTCCCTCAGGTGGTAGCCTAAATAAATAACTAGAAAGAAAATGTATGTCGCCAAATTAAAGAAGTATATATATATCGCACACACAAATATATTATTATTTTTTATTATATTATAATATATATATCCTCACGCCTTCCCACAAGGGTCCCCGAAGGGGTAGGCAGAGGTGTATAGGTAATACCCACACACCCACAATAAAGTAGTAATATTGCATATATATTAATAACCTAGATTTAGAAGTCAAACTAATCTAGGTCCGTATTTTGAAATCTCAAACTTAGATTTCGCATTATGTTACGTATCTGCCAATAAGGACATAAAATCATTTAGAATATTTTAGTTTCTATAAAAGTTTAGAAGTTTAAAGCGACTTTAAGAAACATATGTATTGAACAAATAATATCGCATTGTAACGAATCAGCTTCAAAAAGATAATTTACAATCCGCCCTCCAAACATCATTGGAACATTTGACCCCTGGTCTGGGCATAATCCATCTGCTTCCTGATGTCGCAACAGTTATTTGTAATGGAAACGGATGCTCGCTTCCGGAATTTTGTATTGTCCACAGTAAACAGAGCGAGATGTGATTAGACACAGTGTTGACATTTGTATGTACCTTTGCTGGCTATTGTACACAACTTTCCAGAGTGAATGAAAATAACGTTACAGTTTGAGATTTTCACCTGCTTTCAACGATGCTTTCTAGAAAGTTTTTACAATTCAGTTTTAAAAAAGTAAGCCTCAAAAAGCCATCTGAAATACGTAACAGAACGCTGAGTACTTGCGCCCTCATAGGGAAGGGTTAAGAGTGTAGGGACCTAGTTCTATCTTGACTTCAAGCATTTCTACTTTACCCAGAGTTTTTAAATATGAACGCCCTTTATTCTAGTACAACTAATCCGAATTCTGGAAATATAAATAAATAGCTTGGGACTGTTCCACACAAACTCATAGCCCTAAATTAAGCAAAGCTTGTGATATGGTAACTAGACAACGATATATTTACTTATATAGATAGATATATACTTAAATACATAGGACATCCAAGACTAAGGTACAAATATTCGTGTTCATCACACAAATATCTGCCCTAAGAGGGATCGAACCCGCCTCACCTCATTTTTCGCAGTCAGGAGCTCTAACCAATAGACCAACGGGCGTCTGGTTAGAGCTATTACTACAGAAAACAATTCTAACAGATAGCAGCGACCATTGGCTGCGATTTGTAAATCACTCCCTAGTAGCGCAACTCCAATTCTGTTTGGGAGATCCATTGTGTCTCAGGAAGTTGACGATTAGTTTCGAAATATCTATATACTAGCTAACCCCGCGGTTTCACCCGCGTAGTATTTGATTATTGGTCGATTGATTTCCAGCTATTAATCAACGTCTGTGCCAAACTTCATTCAAATTGTGTCTTTAAGCTACAAACGTCCTCACAAACTAACAAATTTATGACATTAGCGGGTTATTTTGACTACAGTAACATGTGGGCCTCGAAGGCGTTTTAATGCTTAGCTTTCAAGTATGAAGTATTTATAATAAGTACACTTACTCGTAAATTATTAAAAACACAAATCAAGTTAACAAAGTAAATAAAGGTTTTTCCAAAACAGTGCGGGCGCCTAACTGTTTGATTTGTACTTGACAAGTGCTTGTTAAGTTATCGTGTTTAATGTGACTTGACTTAGTCGCTTTATGGAGTTGATCAGTTAGAGATGAGCGTTTTTCGTTCGCATGTTGTTGGAAAAATATTAGCACATTGTTGGTATCAAATGTTTGAGCTATATTTTCTCGTACACATTGTGGTAACCAAACAATAGGTTGTTAGGCAAATCGCTGGCATCACCGAGTTACAGAGTAGTAAAACACGACAGACTATCTGTGCTGTGCAGTGCTTTTCAGTCAATCAATCAGTGACTTGAAAAGTGTTAATGCACTTTTGAGAGGGCTTTAATTATGACACTCTCGTAGTGGCATTTCGGCATACATAGTATTTGAGACACTCATCCGAATGGCACAACAACTTTGCAAAGCAGAACTTGTAAGTTTGAACCTAAGCATTCAAAGTACCAATGTCTTTTTTTAACGTACGCGGATTTATCGTGCTACGAGATACGATCTTTGTTGGGACCTATAGCGTGGTTGTTCACTGCTTAATTTAACATATGGGTTGTTATTGTTTTATCATATTTTGTCGGTTTCCTACAAAATATGAAAAAAACAATAACAACCCATCTGATGATAAGCGATTATCGCCACTTAAAGATGGTTGCAATACAAGGGGTATCCCAAGCTTTGCCCACTCTAAAACTGGCCCTTCTTCAATCATTCACTCCACTTTTCGTTCTCCGGATTCGATTACAATCTATATTCCCACAAGTGCACGCAACCAAACTCTATCGCGATTCTTATGACTTTCCGAGCATTAAAAAAAAACTACTACTAATCTACAAATTGTATGTGTACAACAGTTTGTTGAATAATGTTATTGTAAACGTGTGTCCCCAATTCATTAGGTACCAATCTACTACATAATATGTACGTTACACAACTTCACGTGTTTGAATAAAACATACACATAGATGACATTTCTTTGTACGTATGTCTATATTAGATGTGACACAAAACAATTTCATGGACGGTATTGACGTCACGGCTTTGGCGTGTCTTGTTTCGACAGCATGGTCCTACTCGTATGTATATGCGGTAAACGTCAAAATTACCTGTTAGTATGATAGTCTATGAGCCTCGATGGCTGAGCGGTTCATAGTATTCTCAGACAGCAGGTACAAATGAGTATTTTCCAAGCTTTAGTCCAGTTTATCGCTCCACCTGATTTACGGTGAAGGAAAGTTTCTCGAAGAAACCTGCTAACGGTAAAAAGGAAAGCCAAACGCTCACGAACCACTCGGCTAGCAAGGCTTTTATTTTTTTTTATTAAAATCCAGAATACTTTTCCCAATTTACTACCTCCCATAATCGAACCTGTTATACCTACATGTCAAGCGAGGACTCTGGATACCGAACTAGGAGTCAACTGTTTAAAAATCTTACGAACTACAATTGCTTCTATAAGCATGGTTTAAGCCTATTTTGAAATGGATTCCAGAACATGTAGAACGGGAAAATTAAATCTTCCTTGTACAAGTTCATCATAATTCTCAGTTCTCTACATATAAATAATTCTGACTACATTTTACACGAAAAGGCGAATGACATTACTATGACTTATTTTGTTGTAAAAATTTGTCGTTGCATTGTTTTCTTTAAAGTTAGTTAAGATGAAATAGAGAATTTATAAAGAAATATTGTTAGGTCCGAGATTTTGAGAAATTTCTATGAAATGACTAACCGCGCGATCCATCTGCGCTCTCCATCCCTTCAAGATTCTACTCGTACCTACAGTAGATGGTACGCTAACACAACATGTATTACTAGCGAGTGGCTTGCTGGAACGTACAAAACTAATCAGTAACTAAAGCTCTAACAGGATGTACTTAAGGTTTAGTCGAGCTCCTTTGAATTTGAACTGCTGCATTGCCAGATTCTCTTACACCTTATAGTAGTAGTAGTTAAAACGTACTTCATTGTAAACCTTAACATGTGTATGTTAACGCGAAACGGTAACAGTACTCCAAAAGCATAGAGTCTTTAAGTCTAAAGAGGACTGGCGTTCTTTTCTCTTTTTACCACAAAGGTAATTCGGCGAGATTGGTATGATTATGTACCTGTATTTACTAGGCTTATAAATATTATTATATTACGTTAGGGACTCGGCGTGATGATATGATGAGGACATCCTCATCATATCATCACGCCGAGTCCCTAACGAAGAAGTCCCTAAACGAAGAAATTAAAATTGCGATTCTTTTAACGATTATGATATTATAAAAAATCTATAGTAATGCGAACTTTACTGTCATTCGGTATCTTCCAAGTATTTTCAAAATGACCTCAGACATAATTGGTGAAAGGTGACGTGGGAACTACACCATAAACAATACATGTAGAATGTTAATATATTCAGAAGCAAAGGAAAAGGTCATATCATCTCCTTGGAGATGTTTTATGAATTCTTTTTCTTTCAAACCTGTTCTTTTTTATTAAATCCTTTTCCTGATTATTGTCGCGTACATTTTTCGCAGCTTTGTCTGCGGTTCCATCTTGTGAGTTGGTACGTAAGATAAATTACATACCTACTTTTGTAACATATATTTTCTTGCATTTATATTGATTTTACCAAAGCTTAAAATATTCTGGTATACTCATACGTTTTTTTTTTAATTTGACATTAGTTTTTAGCGGATTTAGTTGATAAGGCCTTGTCTGCAAGAGGGTGCGGGTTCAATTTCCGCCTGGTCACAATTTGTATGATATGAAATTCTGTTTGGTGTGTGCTTGTGCTGGGTAATATTGGCTGGGTATTAGAATACCGAAAGCCATGTGGTCAATGGAAGCCCCAAAGCAATAGACCGTGGGCTTGGTTCGAACTGAGAGCAGTTTTTATGTGATTAATATGAAAAGGATGGGAATGTCAAGTATCCGAAACCAACGAACATGTATGAAGGGACTGATGAATGTGGACGAAGTGAAAGAGGTATGTAAGTGTAGAGAGAACTGGCGGTCCATTCTCTCTGATTGCCCCGTTAGGGACTCGGCGTGATGATATGTATGTATGTATAGTCTTAAATGTATGTATCTATGTAGGTATGTATATGTATATAGTTGTGTAGTTGACAGATGTTGCTTAGTGTGGATCTAGATCACTATGCGTGGAATAGTCCCAATATATTATTGTAAAACCAAGGCTTTCATTTAGATTCTCACATATTAAAGTATTTAAAATTTTAATGGCGATTGCTTTGAGCTTAAAAAGACTTTCGTCTACATGAATTAGATACGAGATCAATCGCGAAATACGAAATTAATAAGATGCCGTACACTTCCAACTACCAAATTAATTATCTAGATATTAATGTATTCCATCCAATGGTTGTCTGGAAGAGATCGCCGAGTGCGATAAGACTGCCAATTGTACTTTTTGCATATGATGTTCTATCTAAATTAAATATAGTGTACAATAAAGCATAAATAAATAAATAAAATTATCTCATACTCTATAAATGCTAGATATGTTGTATTTTATACGACTTTCACAATACAAGTACATAAGATAAGGTGTATGCTGTACACCCAAAGGAGTTAAGCTTAGTGTTCCCGACACTAGGCTATAGGTCTTAGACAGTTCGGTTTCAATAGAGCTTTTTAGTAGAAGTTCCGATCATAGAGTAAACTACCTTATGGGCTATTCTCCTGGGACCTAATTTTCCGTGTTTATTAAAAAAAAAATTAAATCACACGCGCTTCAATTATTTAAAAGGAGAATTTCAGTTTCTAATTGTAATATTGGGAAACTGACACATGTCAAAATGATGTTCAATTATAGAACGGAATACTCGTTACCGTATGTATACATGTAGGTATGTACTGTGGTATATACGTACTCATTTTCTGTCTGTAGTAAGCCGATAGTTATTTTTTTATGTCAGTCCCCACCTACCATTGACGTCAATGGACCGGTCGTTCGTAGTTGCGTGTGTGTGCGTTTATATGCAGCGTAGGGTCGGCGCGAGGTGTTAATTAAGAATTCATTGATAGTGTTCGTTTTTTTTTTTAGCAAGCTAATTACTTTTAGTGTGACGTGACGTCGTGGCTGTTGATTAGGACCTTGGGGGGATCAACAGTAGTGTTTACGCGACAATTATACAATTAGTTGTCATGTGCTAAAAAGTTGTAATTATACATGTATGGTATTCATTTTATCTCTATTTAGTGTATGCATTTGTTCAATAATTAAAATAACACACGACGCCTTTGAATTTCTTCTCAGACCTATGCAGGTTTCCTCTCGATGTTATCCTTCATAGTAAAGCTCGTGGTGTGACAAATCATTGTACTTATGTTCAGAAAACTGATTAGTACAGTCGGGTTTCGAACTTGCTTTTTTTGTGTTGTAGACATCTACTCGAACCAACCACCCGGCCACTACGGTCCTTATTTTTTATATAGTTGACGATGAAATAATATTGGACCTGAAAAATATTGTTGGCGACATACTCGCAGGCAACAGCTAATGTCAGAATATATTTTTGACAGCCCTGCACCGACCAAGTGTCAAATCGCTTTTATGCAATACTCATTACACTTATTCATATACTCAATACACGTAGGTGTGTGTGTATGTATGTATGGGTGGGTGTGTGTCGAATCGTGTGCATGCTTCCTTTGTGACTCCAGTTTAGTTATATTGTTATTAAACGAATATTACGGCTTAAATAACCACGTGAATGGAATGTTATATGTCATGGTCCTACATGGTCTTCGGAGGGGTAGGCAGAGGTGTAATAACGTCCTCTTTTCGCCGGAGATATAAGTTACCAATGTGGCAGATGGTGAATCCATCATAGAGCTAATATAAGTAGTAATATTAGCTCAAAGGAGTCCATCGGCGTTTTTTAATCACGGTCTTTGAATTTCGTCTTAAGCCTATGCCAGGTCGATGTTATACGTCATGATAGTAATTAATCACTGTTCTGAAGATAAAAAAACTTAATGGTACAGTCAGGATTCGAAATTGCTATTTTTGCGTTGAAATGCTCGCCATTTAAATGACTTGATCACTACGGCTCTCATTAAATTGTTATTATTAGTAGTATCGCTATCTAATGACACAACCAGGTATACTAAATTAGGCAGATCTGTGGCAGAGCCATAGCTTGGAACTGCCATCATTATCCAAGCGTGTGATGCTGTAGATTTACAGACGATTAATATTCATATTCCCTAATATGTCCCTCAAGCATTCTTGAATAATGATTGTAATAGCACGTCATAGTAAATTCCCTGTTTTCCTTATGTTGCCATAATACTAGACGTCTACTGATTGTGGGGTCAATGACATTGGAAATGCACCGATTTAATTGAAATCTTTATTATGAGTTACTTTTTTTTTATACAACAAAAGTGGCAAACAAGCATACGGCCCACCTGATGGGAAACGGTTACCGTAGCCTATTTACGCTCACGATACCAAAGTATCACTTGCGCGTTGCCACTCTGTGTTCGGAGAGTTATAGTGTGTTGGCAGCATAAGGTTTAATCCCTCCCCAAGGAGCTCATTACTAGAAACCTTACTCACCGCGTAGGAACACAGCACAATAAATTGTGTTATTTGGCTACGGACTTCTATAAGGGGAGGTCCTGCCCCAGTCGGGCAGCTCCAAATTCGAACGGGAAACCCGTTATGCCTTACCTCTCTATCTTTCTCTTTTTCTCTTTTTTAATCTTCACCCATCCATAAGGGGTGCCGAAGGGTAGGCAGAGGTGTAAAGATGCCTTCGATTCGCTGGTCAACCTGACAGATGATGTGTCTGTCGCGTGGCAAGAAGTTGTAGTGGCGGAAGTCTTATGTATCTTTGATCATACATTTTCCGACACAATATTTATTGATTATAGACTTCATGATATTTATTCTCACAATTTTCATATTTTGATGTCATTGTTAGGAATGCAAGACTATATTATTAGGTGAAAAAAAAATCCACGCTGTTATGGAACATATCTCGCTCAGAGAAACAGCATTGATGTCCAGCGTGGCAATGCTGCTAGTCTTCTTGACACGTTGCCTCGGGATACCGATTTAGGACAAATATTTTATATGCAGTACATACATACATACATACATATCATCACGCCAAGTCCCTAACGGGGTAGGCAGAGAGTATAGAGCGCCAGTTCTCTCTAGACTTACATACCTCTTTCGCTTCGTCCACATTCATCAGTCTCTTCATACATGCTCGTCGGTTTCGAGTACTCTTAACGTTCCCGTCCTTGAGAGTCCGATCTATTTGATCCAGGTAGTTGGAACGTGGCCTTCCTCTGCCTCTTCTTGCACACACTTTTGCTTTGTATATCTGTTTCGTCAATCTTTCTTCACTCATCCTTTCTATGTGTCCAAACCAACGTAACATGCCTTTCTTCATCTTTACAATCACGCCCTCATTCACGCCAGTTGATTTGCGAATCTCTTCATTGCGGATTCGATCTAATATCGTATATGCAGTAGTTAGTTATCATTTGATTCAGTCTGATCCTGCTTTAATGACTAAAGTTCTGTTTAAGCAAACAAACGTTAGTCATACGCATAGCGCAGATATCTATGCAAGGATAGTATTATCGAGTACTTTCCTGAGGATATCCTAGGTGATAATAGAGTTGCAACTGACTCAACTATGTCATGCATTTAATAAAATACAGTTTTTATTAGTGGTAGGTTATTTTAACCGTTCTTTATGCAGATCTTAACAGTATAGCAGTAAGGAATTCTGGTGCCGGAGGCCAAGAGTCACCGTTCACCAGTGTTTCAGAATACCTTGTAAAATACCACAACACAAAGTATTCGAAACTGGCGAGTATGTATGAAGATGAATGTGGACGAAGCGAAAGAGGTATTTAAATCTAGATAGAACTGGTAGAGCGCCAGTTCTCTCTGTCTACCGTGTTAGGCACTCGGTTTGATGATATGTAATACGCAGTAATACGTTAGTTATCCTTGAAATATTACGTTCACCGAATGTCATCATAACTTGAACTTGAACTTAGCTGTCATTAATGCCAAAACTTTGAAGCTATGTTGGAAGATGAAACCACTCTTTATATTAACAGGTCTTTTAGCATCATGCTTAGTTTTTAAGCTATTGTCTTTTGCTATTTATATTAAAAAACAGCTATTTTATATCAAAATCTTTTATTCAACGTAAAGGTCATAGGGAACACTTCTTAAACGTTACATACTAAATAAAAATTTAAAGTTACCACCGTTTCCAAGAAAAAACCTTTCAGGAGAGGAAACGGCGTAACAAACTCCCCGGATTTCTTTTTTAATACGCTTATCGTCCGTTTTTAACAAGCGGACCTTTTTTCATATTATAGAAAGGCAAACATCTAATGACAGCTGCTTAATAACAGAATAAACTATGCATGTACATATTAACTTTTTTTTTTATTTCAAGGCAGGTCGCTCAGGAAACTTATCCCTTTGCGTTCCCTTTTGCATTGTCAATTAAATTAAACAGTCAAATTGCTTGTTCCAGATCATGAACGCCGATTGAGGGAGTCTGAGCGACCTGCACTGACCATGTGGAGAGGAATGTACTGTCTCCGTGGGCAAAGGATATAAGGTCGATTCTACATCAAAATGAGTTTGAGATTCTTCACACTTTGTCAACAACATCCTTATTAACTTGTTTGCTAAAATAATTGTTCGACATTTTAAAATGCATAAAATACAATAATACTGAATAATTTATACCAACATATCTCCTGTACATAGGCTACATTGAAACGTTATCCATAAAAACCCAATGTGATTTAATAAGATATTTCGACGAGTATAATAAACGGAACATTCGTTTACTGTTTATGAAAACCTACCGAATCGTCAGGTTCTAAGATAAAGACTGAAAGATCCTGTATTTATAGAATTGTTCTCAAACAGCGTCCTGAAAATATATTTTCAATAAATATTATCATTTTCCTCAATTCAATCATGCAAGTTTTAATTAAATCTACGCATGAGATGCTCAATAACATTAACAACAGCTAATGTTACTTCGTTAAAATAATATTTAACGAGAATATTTTTTTATGTACTTTTAATTACTTTGAACGTAGCATACGACATTGATATGTTGATAATATGTATATGCTATATTGTACACACATTTTATTAGCGCCTGGTATTGCGATTCAGTTAAGTTTGCATGTGATGGCGATCAGTCACTATAATAAAACACCGATTATTTAATTTCACTCTGAAATCGCATTAAAAGGAGCTAATAAGTCACCTTTCTGTCAAGGATTATCGGAATAATGTCCTTTCGTCCCATTTAATTAATAATTGCAGAATGTTTGAGTAACACTTCATATATCAGTACATAGCGACGAGAAGCGAGCAATGAGAAGTCGAATCTCATAGTAATTATTTTGATTTGGTATCGAATCTATTTCATTAAGTCATAAAACCTGCTGTTTTTCTTTCTCTCCCAATATACGGGAATAGGTCCCATCATACGCAGTTCTTGTGCGATGGGGCATTGTGAATGTGTTATCAGTAAGTTTTGATATTGAACCGGCTACTGTTTCACTAAACAAAGCCTTAACTTTTTATGTATTTAGTGATTTGTTGATTCAAGTAAGAAATCACTTTGATGCGGATTGGTTTTCATTCAGTACACCACTATAAATACACAAAGCATCGCAGTCCCTCATACCCCAAATAATATTTAAATAAAATTACCAGTCCAGCCCAGCTCCCTTGCTCGCGATCCAGCAACGCCCTAAGCCGAGGTTCGTACCCCACAGGGGGTGTCCTTAGCTGTGTTGCTTAGAAATAAAGTGCCTGGCTGGAGGCCTAGGTCTCGCCATTGACCGGTTAAGTAGCAAAAGTTCCCGGAACTCACGCTACGAAAGACAATACAAAAAAAAAAGTCCCTCATACCTAGGCAGGGAGTGTCGCTCCTCTCTAGACATACCTTTTGCGTCATCTCAATTCACCAGTCTCTTCATAAAGTAGATGTAATGTTATTGTGAACTAAGTAGGTATAGAAATATATATAAGATAGTTTTAATATGATTTTTATGTCTCGTTGCTATTCGTAATTGAAAAGGCAGCTTCTGAATGCAGTATTTTGTAATTTGGAGTCAATTATGTATAGATAGATAGTATGGAATAAGTCTCTTATAATGTATATTTTGGAGGTTAATTCATGAGGCTATGTGCGCGCGAGCAATTCCATTATGTATCTATGATAATATAAGCAATTACACGTTCTCGAAGTTCGAAGGGACTTGAAAATAACAGAGAGAAAATCGCTGCTTTCAAAAAGTAACCAACAAGAATTTGAATTTCGAAGTTGACAGATTGTAATCTAAAGATATTTCCTTAAATAATACCTACCTTGCTTGACTTATAATAATAATAATATCCATATATAAATGTTACTCTATTCAATTTTGTATATAAAATAATAATGAATCTATTTATTTGTATAATAGCAGATAATATATTATTATGGGCAATAGTAACCTTATGAATACATATACATTTTTTAATGTCGTCAATGACGTTTCTTTCTCGAACTTGACAGGTCTTTATTGAACTGACTCTGTGATAGTAGTTGGAACGCTATTGATGTACGGATTACATTAAAAAAACATGATTTTGTATACATTTATTTGTAATTTCCAATCGCAAGAAAATCCATTGTGACACTTATAGACAACTAGCTGTCCCGCCCAGCTTCGCCCGGGTGAAATGGTAAAATTTCCTGAAACACGATCGCAGCGCCACCTATCGGGTCCAATTGTGATGTAAGCTAGTTATCGGTTCAGTAGTTTAGGAGCCCATCGCGGACAAACAACGTGACACGTAATTTATATATATTAAAGATTAAACTAACACGCTATTTAGAGACCCAAAAATCAACATGGTTTCTTTTAAAACGCAATAAGGACAGAAGGAAGCGTAATTTAAACAAAAAACATTGTACCTACCCATTGGATCGATGCTCACTTTGTATACATGTACATATTACTCTTCCGTACGTATGTATGCGTATATGACTGAACGCCTAAGCGGCTAGACCGATTGCAATGCTTTTGTGTGGATTGGAGATGGATTTAATAATAGTTGGACCGTAGTAGCGTTCCGATCGTGTTTCATATTTAATTCTTTCACCAATAAGCCAAACAGTTTACTTATAATAATCCACCGTTTGTTCAAACCATCTGAACATGCCATTGTCACGTAGGTAGCGCATTTGCCTTCTGTGTCAATGTGTTTGGTTCTCGTCTGGAGAAAACTTATAATATATATATATATATATATATATATATATATATATATACCTATATATATATATATATATATATATTATAAAACACATATTTGTGTGTCCTGTCTGTGGTTTTGTTCGTTTATGTATATATGTATATATAAGTATGAAGATATATTTTTATTTGTTGATGTCTAGCTAGTGTCAATTGTTCCATTAAAAGTTGAAAATAATTGTAGTGTTCAATATATGATAATGATAATAATTATGATAGGAAAATGAAAGCAATATTAGGTAATAATTTGATTCTCATACGATAGTTTATGTAATTGTTTACCGTAAAAGTATTACAATTTAGAGTAGATATTTAATGTAACATGCTTATTTTATTTACATCTTAAAACCATCAAGAATAACAGAGAATAACAACATATCATTATTATTATATTATTATTTTAAGAGTAAGCCTACATATATAAGTGCATTTCTAAAATGAGTTTGACTATTTATTATGGTAAATTTATTGTTACTTACCTCTATCAAACCAAAACATTCTTACCTTGAAATTATCTTAAAGCGTAATTTAGTTATAAATTGTAAAACAATTTTCTCATTCTAGTGATTTAAAAAATAAATGAAATCTATGAGATGTTAGTTTCTTTTAAGGTACCTTTACATAATGTTCTAAGAAACAGATCATTTATTCAAACGCATGGTTATTATACATCACTGTGCAAGTCTACAATTAAATCTATATATTATATTATAATATATGCTATATCCAACTAACGATGAAAACAATAAAATATCGTTCAGTTCTTTATTGCGTTAAGGCGAACAAACACGGGGGTTGTTTCATGGTTTTAATATAGTTATTATGAAGTAAATAGATATTTTTAATTATATATACATTTATATTTAATATACATAGATTATATACACGCACGATACCATTGAATAGGCAGAGAGGGGGGCTGAGACAGTGTTCATAGATATTTGCCTATAAGTTTAGGGACCCTTGTGGGAAGATGCGGAGACGGATGCTACAGAATCACCATCTATCATACATACATATACATACATATTATCACGCCGAGTCCCTATAACGGGGTAGGCGTAGTATAGAGCGCCAGTTCTCTCTAGACTTAAATACCCATTTCGCTTCGTCCACCATTTATCATGTTGATATAATTATGCATCTGACAAAAAGAGGGCGTTTTTTCTCTGCCTATCTTTACCTTGAGGAATCGTGATGAAATGTCAAAAATATTTAGAATTTTACTACGCTGTAGGCTTCAGAAAAAATCAACAGCACTTTTCTGTACTGAGTAACCCGTAACGGACAAGATGGATTAAGTTTAAACTTGTACCAACTTGTTTAAAGGCTTTAGTGTTGAAATGACAAGTGTTTACTTTCTACACGACATTATGTTTATAAATAAGGTATTGGCATAATGTATATAGAAAAAAAATATATATAACTAGCTGTGCCCGCGACTTCGTCGGCGTGGACGGCTTTTTTTTCTTTCGTAAAAACGTTTTTTTTTTTTTCAATAAAAAGTATCCTATGTTACTACCAATACCTCCAAGAATATGTGTACAAAGTTTTATAGTGATCTCTTAAGTAGTTTTTACGTGAAAGCGTAACAAACAAACTTACATTCACATTTATAATATTAGTAAGATATACACACGAATGGAATTGTTCTAATTTACATTTAAATAAAGTTGGTAATTTAACGAAGCCTGGTACCCAATCCTGTATTGTATTTCCTTTGTTCGAAATCCCTTTTCAATGAAATTACATAATGCGTGCGTGTGACGCATGTAGCGACCTCGTATCGTGATTGCTGTCTCGCTCTTGCACCAGCACCCCAAACGAATGGAATTTAAAGGCAATTGGAAATTGTATTGCCGTCTCATTTCCCCGTAACCTGTTAACCTTTACGTACCGCTTAAGGTTGCATAGGAGTACCTATGGTATGATTATGATATGGCCGTCTTAATGTAAGCATACAATTAAGTAGCTACTAGCCATGCGCCGCGATTTTAGACGCGAAAATCATTTGAAGATTTTTTCTGGTATAATTTTTTTTATTTTTTTTATTTACAACAAGAGTGGCAAACAAGTATACGGCCCACCTGATGGGAAACGGTTACCGTAGCCTATTTACGCTCACGATACCGAAGTATCACTTGCGCGTTGCCACTCTATGTTATCTCTCTCTCTCTGAGTTATAGTGTGTTGGCAGCATAATGGGTTTAATCCCTCTGCTTCCAACACAATGTAACAATCCTCCCCCTCCCCAAGGAGCTCATTACTGGAAACCTTTTTCACCGCGTAGGAACACAACACAAAAAATTGTGTTATTTGGCTTCTGTAAGGTGGAGGTCCTGCCCCAGTCGGGCAGCTCCGAATTCGAACGGGAAATCCGTTATGCCCTACCTCTCTTAAGATGAATGGAGCTGGATTAACACATATAATAATATGTGTTAATCCAGCTCCATAATCTATCTCTGTGTCAAATTTCATCCAATTCTGTTCGCTGACTCATTGATTGAGTAATAAACAATCACAAATCCTCACTTTGGCAATTATAATGTTACTATATTATTTTATTATTATATTGTTTTATTATATTATTTTTACATCACATTAATAGTTATATATCTTCACGCCTTCCAACTAGGGTCCTCGAGGAGGTAGGCAGAGGTGTGTAGTTAGTACCCAGTCACTCACTTTCCGCTAGAAATATGTTTTTGGCACCAACATGACAGATGGCGAGTCCATCGCCGTTATTGAAGCACGTCTATACAAACATACATATCATCACGCCGAGTCCCTAACGGGGTAGGCAGAGAGTATAGAGCGCCAGTTCTCTCAAGACTTACAAACCTCTTTCGCTTCGTCCACATTCATCAGTCTCTTCATAGATGCTCGTCGGTTTCGAGTACTCTATACATACCCTATTGAAATGCTTCTCTCTTCCGTAAAGCTGGCGGTGTAACTAATCACTGGAGTTATGTAAGTTTAGAAAAACACATTGGTAAAATCGGGATTCAAATCTGCAATCTTTGTGTCCCACCAACCACTCGACCCGTAGGAAAACATCGAGAGTAAACCTGCATACGTTTAAGAAGAAATTCAAAGGTGTTTGTATAATCGGGCTTGATTTACGGTGATGGACTCGCTATCTGTCACTTTGGCACATGGAATTTGGAAAGTGGATCTATGAGTACTCAGTATACACCTCTGCCTACCCTTTCGGGACACTTAAGGGAAGGCGTGAGGCTATATTAAAATTGAAATAGCTTACATTTTCCTTTTTATTAATTTATAACACAACACGAGTTTGTTGTTACTTGCTATTATAAATTTGTCAGGAGCTTAAATAGTCCAGGTTGATGCATATATAAAATCATAAGATTATCATAATGTACCGTGGTGGCCTTGTGGGACAGTCACCTGCAACACAAAGGCTGCAAGTTCGAATCCTGACTGTACCAATACTTCTTATTAATTTGTAGTGAAAAAAATATGGTTAAAACTTGTTTTCTTTGTAAAAAGATTAGTATTTAATTTGTATGTTTGTGTAAATTATTGCGTAGTCATCCCCTCGAATCGTTTATCCCATTACTGACAGCCATGATACTGTGTGGATAGCACCTTTTTCTTTAGGATTATTGACATCCTGCCATTATAGTGTGTAAGGCGCTATGGAAATAGTCCGAGAGGTGGCACCAATTTTTGGGTAGGTGTTTGAGGCAAGCTGAAAACTTGTCACATACCTCTCCTATTATATTCCAACATGGAATTGCAGATCTGGCTGGTGAGTAGCGGGGCTAAATGAACCCCTAAATTTTTTAAAATATTATTTTTTTATTCCCAAAAATATATTTGAGGCAATACGCAATTTATATATGTTTCAGTGTAATACTTAATAAGTACGAAAAAAAATAAGCCAGACAATTTGATCGGGGTTGTAACATTACCAGACGCGTGCAAAAAATTTTTCAAAAAATTATAAAAAATGTTTTTGAGGCAGCTTGAAATTTTAATGGAGTGTTATTTATAGCTAAAAAATAAGATTCCCAAAAAGACAGATCATTTAGGTAGGGCTTTCTACCTGCCAGGTGATCAAACAAATAATGGATGGGTACGGGCCTGTACTGCTATAGACAAGCTGTTGTGTGAGAGAGAGCGCATATCGACAACTGTCTTCGTTCTTGCTTGCCGCGTTACTATTGGCTCTAGCGAGGCCACGTGACTTACAATAACCCATGAGGTTTCAAGTTAGAATTTCGGAGTAAAAAATATAAACTTTTCTGAATTAGTACTAAATACATTTTGCATAAAAGTGATTGTATTGATTTATGGACGTTAAAGGGACATATTTTTGTGATTTCTTTTTTATCTTAAAAAAATAATTATTTTGCCAATTTTAATGCGAATTTAAACGTACTAAATTGTTTAAATATTTGATATATCCGTAATAATATTTATTTTTTGAAGAGAATTTATTTTAAAAGAAAATTAATATTTCAACAATTTTTGTCCAAAAAATTTTTGTACAGAATTCATACTGTTGCCCCTACATTCAAAACTAAAAATTGTTTTTTTTCTCTGACAGTATTCCCAGTCAAAATTAATACGGAAATTTAAAACTTTTCATCTTAAAATTAATAAGGGTTAGGTATTAAAAAAAAACAATTATTAAAATATAAAATCGCAAAACTAGATTTATAAAAATATAATATTTCTTCAGTGGTACAATTATTTGAGTAAAAAAAATTTTAAATAAATAAAAGTCATTTCACGTCAGATATAAATTATCATTCTTCGTCTGTTGATTCTTCATCAGAACTACTTGAATCTTGGGATTCATCTGTATCAGATTCGGCAACCTCTTCATCATCTGCGAAAAGAAATATATATTTATTTTTTAATTAATCACAGAAATTTTAATGCAGCAGTTATTAAAAATAAACCATTTATTCTCACCTGTGTTATGATTTTCATCATCGTTATTTTTATTTTCCTCGTGAACAACACGGCGAATACTGATTGCGGCATACACTCTCCGTCAAACCAGTGAAAATCTAGCGTATCCTCATTAAGTGTTCATCCGTTTCTATTAGGTGTCGAAGAACTGGGGAATCGTAAATATGCATTTCTTCAAATGCTTGTTATGTATTGCGTTCTTAAAAGATGTTATTTTAATTCAGCTTCGCATGGAGGTAAAGTAGAGGGATCCATTATTTGTTTGATCACCTGGCAGGTAGAAAGCCCTAACGAAATGATCTGTCTTTTTGGGAATCTTATTTTTTAGCTATAAACAACACTCCATTAAAATTTCAAGCTGCCTCAAAAACATTTTTATAATTTTTTGCAAAAATTTTTTGCACGCGTCTGGTAATGTTACAACCCCGATCAAATTGTCTGGCTTATTTTTTTTCGTACTTATTAAGTATTACACTGCAACATATATAAATTGCGTATTGCCTCAAATATATTTTTGGGAATAAAAAAATAATGTTTTTAAAAATGTAGGGGTTCATTTAGCCCCGCTACTCACCAGCCATCTGCAATTCCGTGTTGGAATATAATAGGAGAGGTATGTGACAAGTTTTCAGCTTGCCTCAAATACCTACCCAAAAATTGGTGCCAGCTCTCCTACTAAAAGTGTTATCGAGAGCGGCACGACACTGCTCAATACACTTGTGCATCTCTAGTCTCTAGCCTTCTAGTTTGCCGAAGACAGCGAGCTACCGAGTCAATAAGTTAATGTGGTGTGGTCCTTTCTCGACATTGTCTATGGTCGTCAAACCATCCTGGCGTTTATAAAATCTAATTAAGACAGAACTGAAACAATTTTTTTTCGATTAAGTCTATTTAATTTTGATATTTGCGAAGAAAAGCCCGGTCAAGAGTACCCTAAACCGAAGAGCATGTATGAAGAGAATAATGAAAGTGGACGAAGCGAAAGAACTATGTAAGGATCGTAGCAAGTGGAAAGAAGTGGCCTCTACCTACCCCTACGGGAAAGAGGTGAGATTATATGTATGTATGTATCTGCGTACCCTGAAACTACCGACTAGGCTGGCAGCCCAGTTTGCCCACCCAAGATCTAGGTCTGTGAGCCACTTTAAATCATCGCTTCTACTTTCAATACTTTATATTATACATCCCTACGATCATATCTAAACGTTCAAGATTAAAAGGTGCTAATACTGTGGCATAAATCCATCCAATAAAATGGATAGATCGATATCTGAGTAATAACAAGTTTAACGGATTGATAAAAAACAATTTGAGTTGTACAAGATATATGAGGTGTCACTGCATGATTGATCTGAGTACCAGAGACCTGTCCGCATGGTAACTATGTCACTATCAGTACTGACGGAATGACGTATTGTGTTGTTGAACGAAAACGTACCCAAAAATAAGAACACCAGAGTTTTATTTACAGTAGCAAATTGAGCAGCTTCCAAAATGTCGTGTCTACATATGGAATACGATTTGAATATGTTTCGCTACAAAAGTAACACACACAAGCTTTGTGATCGCGTATGTGAAAGGGACGGATTTATACATGTTATATACATCAGCCTCTTTCGCACTCTAAGTGACAGATGGCGAGTCCATTGCCGTTTCTCAAGCACGTCTTTCAGTTTCTACTTGAACGTACGCAGGTTTTCCCTCGATGTTTTCCTTCACCTTAAAGCGCGTGGTGGGACTAATCACTGTACGAAGTTCAGTTCTTAAGTTTAAGTAACTTAAGTTCAAAAAAACTCATCGATACGGCTGGGGTTCGAGCCTCTGATTTCGCAAGCGACTACTCCATGCCACTACAATTCTGGCTTGCGGCTTGCATTTAGGAATATGTATATTAAAAAAAAAATTTATAGACACTTTTTATTACTGTACATTTTTTCTGCACATTTTAATTCGGTAGTCGATAAACGAGTCCATATATATTCATATTGAATTCAAATGCATTGCGCATGCGCAGGAGCGTATGTTAGGGCCTATCCGTGTGGGTACGTCAATAAATTGTGCGAATGTCATCATAAATTCATATGACTAAGTTGGGAGTACAACCAAGTACAACTTATTTTTTTTTTCACAACTTGAGTGTAAACAACTATAAGGCCGACCCGATGGAAAACGGTTACCGCAGCCTATTTACGCTTATAATACTGAAGTATCACTTGCGCGTTGCCACTCTGTGTTTGGAGAGTCGTTGGCAGCATAATGGGACTAATCCCACTGCTGCCAACACAATATACCAATCCTCCCCCTCCCCAAGGAGCTCACTGGTAACCTTATTGACTTTTATGCGCGAAGATATACATTGTTAGTACAGTTTATGAGGCGGTTCAAGTGGTCCCTTGCAGAAACGAAAAAGTCTTCTACAGTGCCCCACAAAACAGATATATATGTCTGGTTGGGCACTGTGGAAGATTCACTAAGATGCCTGGCCAGCGTGGCTGCCGTTGGGGCCAAAAAATCCCCTCCAAAATGATGATAGATAATGAAATTAACGCGGGAATAGCAGACAATTACCGCGGCTGAAACCAGGGGTACAGCTAAATCTTATATGTCACATACGCAAACTGTCAATGTCAAAATAGTCACAAAATAGTTGTGAAACAAAGTCCTTCGCTGCGTCTGTCTGTTTGCGAAAACTAAAAAAATACTTGACTTGATCTTCATGCAGTTTTCAACAATAAAAAATATAATGATTATTGAGGATGGTTTAAGTGTATAATTTGATTGAAATTAGCTGATGTCTAATTTGTTCTAATAGGCGGGCGAAGCCAGGGCGGGCTGCCAGTATTGATTAATTCAAACGTCAAAATGACATGTGACGTGTCGCCATTTAATATAGGTCGATTTTTTCAAATCCAATATGTTGGAATACGATGTTTTCCTACACCGTAAAGCATACGATGGGGCACGATCCTGCTCCACTTTGCATTTAATTACTTAATCAACTCGGCCACGATGGCTGTATGTACATAATATTATCTTTTATATATAGGAAAGAAAATGTACAAAGTGGTTTTAAATTTAATACAATTTATCGGGTATCGATCACTCGGCATTCGGCATGTCACTTATAAGGTCTGTACCATGCCACTTTGGGGACAAATTGTTATTCTCTGATTGCAAACTATTTGTTGCAAAAATTGTTGTGACAATTACTTGTAACGACGTACTTACATTGTGATGTAAGTAGATAGAATAGAGCATGAGAACTTTTTTTTTTACACTATAGGTACCTTTCATTATTCATTCAAAGTCGATATTTGAATGAATACGCTGCGAATACAGATAACTGCAGCTGGCCAGTGGCCATGGACATATAGTGAAATATTTATAATTATATTATACTGTTAAAATAAATTAATATTTAGGAAATCAACGCGTTTTATAGCTACATCATGGAATTCTTCACTAATTACAACGCAAAGGCAAAGGTAACATTTATAAATTTAACAAAAAAAAACAGAATTAAGTGCTCCAAAAAGAGCGCGAACCGGCCGCTAATACGTTTTTAAATAAGGAACGTTTTTCGCGTCCCGCGCGTGTTTTGTTTTTAATGATGTGTTTAAATTGTCCAGTTGTTTATTCGTGTACATAGATGTATTATTATTTTAATGAGCGTATTTTATATCAATGGGTGATTTATTGAATCCATTTAAATGTTAATACGCGCGTGCAAGTTACATAGATAGATATGTGATAACGTACAAGTTTGTACAATTAGCTATAAATCCCAGCCTCTTAAAATTTTAAATCAATTATCAGAAGTTTGGTATGTATAGTTTAAAACTAATGACCGACTTAATATAACAATATTACATTTATTTTGATATTTCAGACATTTCAATTGATTGTTAAATATATCTTCATGCCCGTCCACAGTGGTCCCCGAAGGGGTAGGCAGAGGTGTGTAGGTAGTACCTACACAGTCACGTGCAGACACGCACTCACTTTATATTTTTAATTATGAATTGCGAGTCCATTTCCGTAACTCAAGCACGACTATACATACGCCATTGAATTTCTTCTCAAGCGTATTCACGTTCCCTCTCGATGTTTTCCTTAAAGCTTACTTATTATGTGGTTATTTCAGTAAAAACTCATTGTTTATCTCAATCTCCGAATCTAGTGAACCTAGAACAAAAGTATTTAAAAATAGTCCCCTTCTAAGCTTAAATTGTCGATTGTATTTTATGGACTCGCCATCTGTCACGTTGGCACCTAATATACCTCTGGCGGAAAGTGGGTGTGTGGGTAATTACCTATACACCTCTGCCTACCCCTTCGGGTAGGCCCTTGTGGGAAGGCGTGAGGATATATATATATATATATATATATTTTATCTGACGAAATAAGATCAATAGCGTTTCTCTTTCAGGTAACGCAAGTGAATGATTTTTCTTCATTTCTCGACTCGGCGAGTGCCATTGAGGAATTCACCATGACTACCAAGGCAGGATTAAAAAAATATTTTTGCTTGACCGACTAACCTGACTGAGAAGGTAAACATTTTAAATACATTTACAAAATTTATACGTTTCGTGTCGGCTGTACCTACCGATTTTGTATGTGTATTCAAGTGGAGTCGAGAATGGCTTAGATTCAAATTTCGACCCTATAGGTGGCGCTGCAATCGTGTTTCAGGAAATTTCACTCAAGCGAAGCTAGGCGGGGCTAGTATTTTTTCTTCTTTTTCTTCACAAATATGCAGGTTTACTCACAATGTTTACGTTGAAAAACCTCATTGGTTCAGTAGGGGTTTTAATATTTACATACTTTCCACTGCAATTTTTAGATTGTGAAAAGAAGTTTCAGTATTTATATAGTAAGTGTCAACGTGCCCGTTATGAGTGGCGCTTGTTGCAAAGTAACATATTAACAAGATTGTCTGAGTATTGCCCTGCACGTGTAAAACGGTAGTACGCCCAACTATTGTCCTTAATGTTCACAAGGGAACAATGAGAAGTGCGTACACAGTGTAACTGTTGTACCTAAATAAACGCAGGATGTGAATACTGTTTGCCGAAAGATTATCGTATCGGGGAGTCTTGTGTACAATACATGCTTATGACGTCACTGTTTGTGGTGAAAATGTACGGGTGTTTCGGCGTACTTCGCTAGTAAATGAAATGCGGTTCGAAGCAATTTAGACGTTTTATAAAAAATATCAATATCAGGACTTCTAAAAAAAATAGATACATAGTGAAGTTACACATTTTTCACCAATAGGTTATTCCAATTTGGCCACCCCTAACGCCCTTTACTAATCGTTAGTTTTCAATTATTAGGGTTGCTTTTGCCAATGATTTCATTTTAATTTAGGTAAGCATTAAACTGTAAAAAAAATGTGATCCTCCAAAGAAGTCACTTAACATGTATACACCACTAAGGTAGAAAAAAGCATGCAACCCACATGGTAAGCGGGCATCGTCCGTCCGCCCGTCCGACCGCCCAAGAACGCTCTCAACACTAGGAAAATCATCCGTGAAAAGCATAGGCATCATTTTTCCCAGGGATCTAGGTAGGTCGAGGCCCTCTTTCAGTTCGATATCGATATCAAGAGCCGTTCTTTGGAGCCAGACAAACTTCATACAGGAAGACTACACCATACATGAAATATCTTCATTCATATTCATTCATATTCACATTCAAGCATTAACGCCAGCGTTGGATAAGTAATAAAAAAAAACACTTTTCGCATAGTATTTCGCCTTTGCACGCTAGTACGTACGCCTTAAAACAAACTGTTGTGAATAGATCTTAATTTAATATATTCAATCCTTAACTTAGCTTATTGTAACAAAAACTCGACACGAGATGTCTTGCCTCGACCCCACACCACTGTATTTGCTGGGAGTTATCTTAAATCATGAATTAATACATCGGCCACAGCCTCAGAGCGCAACACTAGTCGTAATACAGTAAGCCAAGCCAGTAGTCAAACAACCCGTGGACTGCTTACACGTTCAAACGAACACGATGATCGGAATCGATTTGAAAAATTAAAAAAAATCGTGATTGACAAATGGTGTTTGGTGATCGGTTATTGATAAAAGAGAAAGTGTAGCGGCGATTCGATTGGTGTTAGTGAAATTAATCGGATCAGCTGTCAGTGCGGATAAACATTGCTTGTGTTTAGTGTCACTTAGCAGTTAACAGATGTGCGAAGACATGAGTGCAATGGATTGTCACGCGTGAGAGGTCAATAAAAAAAATATTTCAGTTTAAATTCAATCAAAGTTTCTCTCATGTGATAGCTTAAATCCCAGAGTTTGTTAAAATTAAAAAGCGAAAATATTTTACTTATTTCAACAATCTAACGGAATATTCTTGGGAAAAGTAAGCAACTAAATTTACAGCGGGGTCAAATTTTATTGTTAAAAATAAATCTTTCATGATTTGAGGAAACTCATAACAAATACACCTCTACCTACCCTTTCGGGGACCGTTGTGGGTAGGCGTCAGGATAGATTATATTATTAGTATAACAAATATGTTCATCTCAATATCTTTGCAATAATAATGAGGTATAATTTAAAAAGGTAGTTACTTATTGGCATACTATATTTTGTTATATATATTTTTATTTTTTTGATTTTGATTTTAAACGCAGGATATTTTGGCACGGACCAAAATTTTGACAAAACACATGTATGTGATCAATTTGATGACATTATCTCATAAATATTGTATCCTGATAAATTATGCGTGAATTGTCCATTGTCTTAAAACTCTTAACAATAAGTACTTAAAACTCTGGTTCGCTCAAGCCTGAACAATGTTAGTAAGTAGGTAGATTTTTTGTCTTTTACTTGCGGTGAAGAAAAACTTCATGTGTATATAAAAAAAAACACGATTTTTTGTCCCAAACGTGTCCAAAACGTGTTGTTCAGTAGGTAGGTTACCCAAAATAAAATCATAAATTAAAAATTGTTGAAGCAATTTTAGTTCCCGAATAAATCAATAAGCAAGTAAGTCACTTTTTATTTGGTAGGTATCGATAATTGCCGTGACCGATGCATGTCCGATTCTATATTTGATTGATACAATCTCTGTATCGATCTTCACGCTGTCCACGACGCTAATTGCCACTATTGCTTATCGAGGCAATGGGTTATTCGATTCTAATCGAGTCTTACATACTTGCACTGTTTAAATTTATAAGTGTTAATTGCATAGTTATTGACTCCATGTCATTTAGTTCTCAGTGAAATATTTATGCGACTCGTATACTTGGATTTGGAAGACTTCACTTCACACAGAAAAACATTTTTTTTTAAAAGCAGAGGACAAACACCATCTATTATCGCCATAAATATATTGAGATATCAACTTAATATGTGGCGAGTCTTTGGCGTTCTCCCAGACCTGATCGAAACTTCTTCTTAAGTCGTAGTAAAGTTTGTGATGCAGTCACGGAAAGTGACCAAGCGAGAAAGAAAAATTCACATTGATACAGACTCGAACCTGTATAGTTTACTTCGCAGATGATTATAGAATAATTTAAACATCGCACTACATTTGCCTAGCCCTGCTCTCCATTTGGGGACTTGACTGCTCTGCCATTTTTACAATCATCATGCCAGTTTACTTTAGGCAGCTGAATCTAGGTGCTTGGTCGGTTTTTGGGAAATTCTGTTTTCGTATACATTATTTTCTACTTGTGATCTAGTCCGGGTTAATTTATTCTGTACTAATCATGATAATCAATATAAGTAAGAAAATCTGTAAAAGCACATACATAAATATCATCTTGCCGTGTCCCTCACGGATGTAATAAAGCGCCAGTTCTGGCTACTCTAGACCTCCTAAAGTCGCCGGTTACGAGTAATCTTGACGTTCCTATCCTTGAGTGTTAGATCGATTGGATCGAGGTAGTTGGATCGTGGTCTTTCTTTGTCTCTTTTTCCACACACTTTCCAGTAAAAGTAATTATATCGTATAACCAAATTGCAACGAGGAAATACATTTATAATACGATTTTAATTATCCTTAATATCTTTTGATATTATGTCAATACAAAAATTCATATTTAATTGTTCTCCATTTCTTAAATAGTGTCTGAACAGTATCATTATCTTATCATCCACTTTGCCTACCAAGGTACAATCAGAAATATGTAAGACAATCCTGTCATGGTTGTAAATAAGTACGTTGATTACGAATTTCGATCTTATGCAGAGAGCTGCCAATGGCGAATTTTCTTTGACTTCGCGTAGGTAGGTAGAGGGAGTAGAGTAGTAGAGCGCCAGTTCTCTCTAGACTAACAAACCTCTTTCGCTTCGTCTACATTAATCAGTCCCTAAATATGAAATGCTATATGCAACATGCTCGCCGGTTTCGAGTGCTCTTAAGGTTGCCATCCTTGAGAGTCCGATCGATTTGATCTAGGTAGTCGGGACGTGGTCCTTCTCTGCCTCTTCTTGCACACACTTTCGCCTTGAATATCTGTTTCGTCAATCCTTCTTCACTCACCCTATCCACATGTCCAAAGTTCCAAACCTACGTAGCATGCCTTTCTTCATCTTTACAATCACACCCTCATATTGGTTTTTTGAATGATTTGATCTTTTGTTTGTTTGTTTATTGAAAAAAACAATCAATTAAATAAATTGGACGATGGTCAAACCGCGGGGACCAGCTTGTATCATTAATTAATACTATATATATTAATTCGATTTGCGTAAACAACCTGTACATATTCATATGAGGCGTTCTAGCAATGTATAATTTTACTGAATTAATATCTGTTTCAAAATTAACTGACAGTTTTGTATATTAAGAGATAGGTAATATTTGTATAAATAAGAGGATTAAAGTATAAAATTATACGTGTTAAAATTTTTGGGCGACATGTAAGCCGTTACTTTTATGAACAAGAGGTGTAGTACCTAAGTACCTACTAACTGCTGTTGCCGTTATTATAAAAAGTTACTTCCCTATTCATTGCGCAAATAATGTATCTATTGTTATCCTCTCATTAAATCTTTGTTACTATATAACATTCTAGAATCCTTTCCTTATGCGCGTTATCCTAATTATTAAGATTGACCATTTGCGACATAATAAATTCGCTCGAAGTAAGTCCAAAGAAAAATATGCAAAATAAATATTTGTTTGTATTCTACAAACGCCTAAGCAAGACATTTCAGGATAATTTGACTTAGCGTCAGCTTATGGTAAATTTTTTAAGATGTAAGGCTGCCTAATTATATATCCGTTATCCTTCGTCGTTCTACTATGTCTAGGACACTTCATAGACAGAATATCGATATAATTCGAAGGACCAATGCTTCTGGGACATACGATGACAGAACATTTTGTATTGCCTAATGTAGTCTTTTACATAAATAAAGAAAGAGAAAAATAATAAAGGCAGGATAAGTGGAGAAAGGTCAACGAAACAAAACTAATGCAGTATGTATCTGGATGGAGAGAAAGACCAGGTTTCAATTACCTATGTCAATCCATTGGACACGAATGGATGGGGAACGTCAAGAGTACCTACTCTAAATCGGCGAGAATGTATCATGTTGAGACTGATTAATTTGGATGCAACTTAAGAGAGAGAGAACTGAGGTCCGCAATCAGGGTTTTGCAAGTGATGATATGCATATGTAGGTATGTATACATTTTGTAACGAAACAAGCAAAAGTCACTATGTCTAGCAGTGATTCTGGACTCTGAGGCTCATGGGTCTCGTAAGACATTTTGCTCCCAAATGTATACGTGTTTTTAGCATATTCTCAAATACAATGAATCATCTCAATTCCATTTACGTCACAAAAGTATACAAACCATAAATAATAAGTTTGTTTCTTTTTAAAATTAACAGCGGAATATTCAACATGGCACGCACATGGCGCGTCGGTATACCTACCCAACTGTTGAGTGTACGCGTCTCTTGAACTTTATATAAAATTACTAGTTACTACTTATAATACGAAAAATAATAATGTTTTATATACTATTGTTCATCAATGACAAGACAATGGCTGTTGACCGTGAACAAGGCAAAGTCCTATCTTGTAAATGTGTAAGTTTGTGATGCTATTTGTTACTCAATCACTATAATAATAAACGCAATTACATATATGAAATTTGATACTGACATAGATTTGATTAACCCATAAATATGTTACGTAATAAAGCCCTCTCTTATGTTTTTGCTTACATGGTTTTATTGTGACAAGGTACGTACTCTCTGGTTTCTGGCCTATCCATAGCTGGATGAATTAGAAGACTCTACGTGTCTGTATAAACGTACAAATCACACAATCACTGTGCCGACTGGAGTCAGATATTAGAAACACTTATGTAGTCGCCGGTATGATAAAAAGTGCTAATGCGGGAATAGTCGATATACCTACTTTACGGGTTAAACGCTCACCATGGTGTGAACAATTTTTTTGCCACCATTGTTGTATATAAATACTTTAATTAATTTCATCTATGTATGAAAAACTCTAAAATTAATTTCGCGATGTGCTAACAAAGGAATTCTAGACAATAGAATAGCTATTCGATTAATGCATGTACTATTGTTTCTCGATTAATCGATTGTCAGATTATTGTTGAATCGATTTCGAGGCTAGTCCCAAGTTGATATAATGCGCACTCGGATTAAAATTATCGTGAAAGCTCCCATTCGTAATAGAGATTTATTAATGTTATAAATACAGCGTTGAGGTATTATTTATGAATATTATTAAGGCTGTCTGTAAACGGGCGATGCTCGGCCTCGGATTCGGTCTACACTTGGATCTAAAAGCTATATTTTATTAGTAAACCCACTTACGTGAAGGTATGATAAGGAGAAAATTTTATTGAGTGTTGAATGGTGGATGTCGTCATGCATTATTTGCTATAAGTTCGTAATGTAATGTCCGACAGTTTTCTTCCATATAAGAAACCCTAACTTTAAATGTGATTGATTTAGTACTTTTTGGATATTTATTTTAAATTTTAAAGAGCCGTGGTGGCGGAGTTGTTCGAGTCCCGTTGAATCCCGACTGTACCAATGAGTTTTTCCGATCTTGTACAGTGATTAGTCACACCACGAGTTTTACGATGAAGGAAAACATCGAGAGGAAACCTACATACGTCTGAGAAGAAATTCAAAGGCGTATGTATAGTTGTGCTTGAGTAACGGCGATGGACTCGCCATCTGTCACGTTGGTACCTAATATACCTCTGGCGGAAAGTGGGTGTGTGGGTATTACCTATACACCTCTGCCTACCCCTTCGGGGACCCTTGTGGAAGGCGTAAGGATTTTTATGAAAATTACAACGTTTGAAACAGAGGTTATAACCGAACAGAGGAAACAGAGGTTGTAACCGTCGATTATATATAGCAAGCCTAATAGTGGACCGACACGAAACGGTTGCAAATAAATCATATGCACAATTAATGGGTTAGTCATTGACCCAGCAGTGGACAAGCTGCGTTTGCTAGTTTATGTTTTGTATAGAAATATCTGCCCTAATTTTGCAAAATGTACGTTAAGATAATATCAATTAAAACACCGTTACAAACGAGGTTCTCAAACATGATTACTGTACAGCAATATATCGAATTCTGTGAATATTTCTGAGAAAAAATACATATTATATATAAGTATTTCACTGCAGGATTGTATATTAGGATGTTCTCCTACTGCTGTCTAAAAAAAATATTATACGTTGGTTTGGAGATAAAGGATGAGCGAAGAAAGATTGGCTAAACACAAATACTATAGAAAGAGGCGAAGGATGACCGCGTTCCAATTACTACTATCATGTCAATCGAACACCCAAGAAAAGTCAGGAAAACTCGAAACCGCCGAGCATGTATAAAGAGAAAGACTAAACCGGCGCTCTACTGTCTCTGCCTACCTCGGCGTGGTGATATATATATTAATGTATTCATCAATCTTAATAGTCCACCGTTAACGATAAAGACGAGCAAGCACGATACATCATACAAATATACGTAACAATTGAATTTAATTTATTTACGATGTGACCGGTGCTTACGTTGCCATTATCATAACAAGCAAAAAGTATACAATAGGTTAGGCACGCAAAAAATATGCTCACTTTATCTCACTTCAGATCTTAAATACACTTTATTGTTGTTTGTGATATGATGTTACTCTAATTGAAATGTACTTTTTGTAACGAGAACGTGAACGATGTAACATTGGACAGCTTTCGGGCTATACCATTTTCATTTCTATTCTGATGCGGTTGGGAACACTCTGCTCAAAGGAGCGTATACTTTAAACACGATCATTAAATTAACCACATTGGTCGAATTTGCCACTAAGGAAGTAAATAACAATAAAATCCTCCTAAAACGAACTTGTGAAAGACAATACCATAAATAATAATATATTTTTTTAATGAAGACCAATTGATAGATCATAGATCTATTAAAGTATATTTAAAGTTTGTTTTCTTATTCTAGGCAGCTACTTTTACAAGTTTATATTATACCTTGAGCATATTTTTTTACTTGTGTTTGATTGCAAAGATAAATCCAGGCACTTAATTAAAAACATATTGACACCCGTGGGATATTGATCCCGTGGGACCAGTTGGGATAGGCGTTTTATTTAGTTTAGTTTAATTTTGTATTTAAGTTTATCAATATTATGTTTTACAATTTTTACAAAGTTTTGTTGCGGGCGAAGATCGCGCCCTTTCCCAATTGTAGGCAGGGCTTGTGTAAGAATCATTACTCTCATACCAGGTGGTCTGTCATTGACACACTTCATTAGGTGGCCGTCAGGTCTAGTTGTCAGAGCTCCTGGATGCGAACTCTAGGTCGCGAGCTCGATTCCTGAAGTCAGATGTGATGGCTGAAATGTGATGAACATGAGTATTTGTACCTCAGTGTATGTATATGTATATCTATGTATGTATGTATATATCGCTGTATACTTACCATACAAGATTTGCTTAATTTGTGTGATATCATCTTAATATATTTATTTATTTCAGCTCAGTATATATGTAGATGCTCGTCAGTTTTGAGAGCTTCTCGACGTTACATTGTCCTTGATGTTTCTTGAGTGTTATATCGAGTTGATCAAAGTAGTGATATGCATGTGTGGTATGTACGTTCTATTTTAATGTAAATGCACCTTAAAGGTCACTTAATATAAGATTATTTTTAGAGTGTAAATTTTTTCTAGTTCATCTGTCTGTTCGCATTATCACGCCACGATGGAATGACACGCTATCATTGTTACATCTACAGATAGCCGGAATTATAATGACGACTTGATCGTGAGCACTCGAGGTAACACCTCTGGTAAACACCGGTTGAGGTTGGTGATGGAAGGGAGTTAATCTACTAGCTTCTGCGTTTTTTTTCCTTTTTATTGAAACTTTAGATTTTGTGAAACAAAGCAGGTTGTCGGTTGATAGCGGAAGCTTTAAATTAAAAACTATTAAGATTAAGCTTTTCCTATCCCCCAAGAACAGTATTTTTTTTCACGGTCCTTTTGTTGAAAATATTAAGATTTTTGATTAAAAATATATACATTATATTTTATATATAGGAGATTCTATTTGTGAACTAACTCATCACGAAATCTCAGGAACTATAAGGCCGATTGAGTAGAAATTTGGTAGGAGTATATTCCTTACGCGGTGTAGAGGTCAGCTAAGAACGGATTTTATGAAACTCAACTTTTTATGAAATAATAATCTTCCATGGGGGAAGCAATAGTTGAAAAACGTGTTTCTTTTTCACCCGGGCGAAGCTGGGCGGTGAATTTTATCTGTATTTACCCCGACACAGACACATACGTTATGGGCTATTCTGTTCAGGTTTTCATGTGGATGAAGATTTAATTCAGGTGGATCCAGTCACTATTCTGAAATGTAGAAAGCATTATGATTTTTTTATTGGTAAGTATCTAAGAACCGGGGTTTGAATCTGTTGATCCACATTGTGCATTGCATTGTATAATTAGGATCTACAGGTATGTGTGTGTTGTACGTAATCATCGTCGCATAGTGAGTTTTTCTAAACTTAAGTACAGTGATTAGTCACACCACGAGCTTTACGGTGAAGGAAAACATCGAGAGGAAACCTGCATACGTCTGAGAAGAAATTCAAAAGGCGTATGTATAGTCGTGCTTGAGTAACGGCGATGGACTCGCCATCTGTCACGTTGGCACCTAATATACCTCTGGCGGAAAGTGGGTGTGTGGGTATTACCTATACACCTCTGCCTACCCCTTCGGGGACCCTTGTGGGAAGGCGTGAGGATATATTATTATTATTATCGTCGCATAGTGAGATCTGATTCGTGCGCATTTAGAGAATCGTATTGCGAAAACAAATCCCATCCCATCTTACACAATTCCCACGCGTGTAATGCAATAAAAATATTTGACATCACACAGTGAATTACTATCGCATTGCTAATTCGTGTTTTATTGCACTACTTGCGAAATCGTTATTAGTTAACGTCAGAACGACACTGGTACACGTTTGCCTGTCACACGTCTGACGTACGCATGTCATTCGAAAAAGCTGTCCTGTATTATTTGGATATTACTTGGGGGTGACTAAACTATTACCTGTGCTATTTACACGGAGATAATTCACTGTACATAATCTCATTGATCGTTAGGTAAAGGGTACGCTATGGCTCAAATTATTAGATTTTTCTGTCATGATTTAAAAACCGGCAAAGCTCCAGTCGGACTCGTACACCGAGTCGAGGAACTAAGGAACTTTTACCCACACAAGGTTTCACTTATCAACATAAATTCAAACAAACTTTTTATTACAACGCTCACACTATGGGTGAACTCCCTGTTGAGGTTTTCCGTAGAGAGGGCAGCATGGAGCTCTTCAAGAGGGGGATAAAAATATTCTGCAGAGTGGCGAGCAGATAACCTGTGTATTGGCGGCCCTGGGCGGCGGTAACCGCTTACCATCAGGTCAACCGCATCCTTGTTTGCCACCTTAATGGTATGAAAAAAAAATTCACGAAGCTGTCTTTTTTCAATCGGCTATATTTATGTCGGAAATGAGGCATAAAGAGATCCTGGTATGCATCTCAATATAACATGTACTACTTACCAATAAAATGTATATAACGAGAAAACCTTTTAACATATCAGTCTGACAATTGCATACGATTAACATATCTAGAATTCTACACGCTGCATAAGGATAACACATCAAAGAACTGTAGAAAGATAAGCTGTGCGAAATGTTGACGAGGCGCGGCGGCTTTCATTGAACACTTTTGAGGTCCGTTTTGAAAATGGATTATGGCGTAGGAAGGTACGTGATTACTGACGACGGTGTCAAAACATGTAATTTTTTTAAGAGATAAGTTTATTTGCCTCTTAAACCTTCTGTTAAGTTGGATATTATATATTTTTGGTTAGTGCATCCCGAATATACGATCCCGGGTATATCAAAATATTTATTTTATTTACAATAACAACAATTAACAGTATTGATAAAAGATAGTTGTACAATACGAATTAAATTGAACTAAGTTCATAAGACAGGTGATAGACAAGAAGACTTTTAACGGCATAGCCTGATAGACAAAATACGATAGGCATCTATTTTACAAATAAAAATTTATTGCGCGTATATACTGCGATTCCCAATACATTTTTACGTCAATTTACCGCTCTGGTTATTAAAATAAGCGAGTGTTGAGCTCAACACCAATATTACCTCTCAACGAATGTAATAATCAGAAATTACGTTCCATAACCACGCATAATGTCTTCGTTAAAATAATTTGCTTCAGAAAAAGGAATGCTCCACTATAAAGGCGTGTTTTCACTGGGTACTTAAGTTGAAATGTTACACAAAACGAATGATTTATTGGCATGTCACGTCACCGGCAGAGCCGAAATATCTGATTCTCGACTAAAATTTGTTTTTTTGTTTGTATTAAGAGGCTGATGATAGTGGTGAAGCGAATGAAGGAAGTAAGTCTAGAGAGAACTGGCATTCTATCATTATAATATATACTCGCTGCACTCGAGAACTCTTACCGTGTCCTTCCTTGAGATAAAATTTTAATTAAATTTAAATAATAATGAAATCGAGGCTAAAGCAATATATTTATCCAATCAAAGCTCTCTTTGACATTGGGTGTGATAAAATTGCAGTTTCCCACGGCAGATTTGCATAATGTTACGAGTTTTTAAATACACGCGTAGCAAGTGCAATTAAAGATTAATTAATTAGTCGTATCAAAGTTGTAATTACAATTGTTTATGACCTAATTGGACAAGGAATCTTCACTAAATACCTATACTTATTCCCGATGGTGACATGAATTATTTAAAATATTTATACTACAACAACTTTATTAATTATCTTTTTATAATAATAATAATATATCCTAATAGTACTTCTTAATAATGAAACCTATAATTTCCGTACAATTTCTGGCAGTTTACCATTTTATATGCACGGAAACTGCATGCCTCTAAGAAAAAAAAGGCGAACCTCATAAATAAGTTACGAAGAGTACTCGGAACTTATGAATAAAGGGGTAAACGCTCTGTCAGAATAATGAGGCGACCAGTTTTGTGTTTATACGCATTAATAAAATGTTACGATCAGAAAACGTGCAAATCAAGATTATTAAGAAAGGCATAGACCGCATGATATGGAAGCCCATTTATGGGAAATGAATATATGCATGATTAGAAAATAATGCGATCGCTCCTTAATCTCCTAAGTAATTGACAATCACGTCCTAAGAGTGATTCTACTTAAATAACGTTGTAATGTTTTGTTATTTTATCTTTTTTATCTCTAAAATAGTTATTGTCATAAGCTGTTTAAGATTTAGGTATTATTATTATCCTATTAGTTTTATAATAATTATTTTGGTGACGTAGGTTTACGAGTATAATCTCTTCAAGATTTAGCTCTAATGACAGATCCATTACGTCCTTATTGTAGAATAGTAAAGTAGGTATTCGTATATTAAGAGTGCGAGTATTTCTCTTAATATGTACAGTATGCATGACTCATTTAAGGTTACATTAGGCAAAATAAAAATTAAGAATTCAGTATTATTTTGTTAAACAAACAAAATCGCCGGATCTTGACTGCAAAATAAACTTGCTTACAATTGGTATTGATCTTAAATAAATTTCGCAAAAAATAAACAAGTTTGTTTCGCCATTAAATCACTTTGTAAATATGTCCCACTTAATGTATGAGTATTTGATTTGACAACTCAATTTACTATCGAGTGAGTCCAAATTGCGCGTAAGAGAGACGAGTAAAGAAAAAGTAAAAATAATTTCTCATATGTGCTAAAGTATGTTAAGTAAATTTGTGGTGGCCGGGTGGTTCGAGTAGTCGCCTGCCCCAAAAAGTTTGAAGTGAAGTTCAGGAATAGTTTGGATCCGATGAGTGGCGCTGCGATCGTGTTTCAGGAAATTTATTTCTTAATCCAAGTGATGCTAGGTGGGGCAGCTAGTATAATGTAGAATTACGAAGTTCGCAGATGGGAATCTCTGGGATTATAGTATCCAGTCGTTACAAAGTGCTCTCGGGTCGACTAATCTCGAGGACTTTTGGGTCATAGCACCTTGACAATACAGATGGTTTTCTAGCCTTGTTATATCAACGTGATATTGATTTGGGCTAGAATTTGGATTTGGGTGGAAATTTTGTCTGTAGTAAATTTTACTAGGTACTGGCTGCAGTGAATATTGGTAATAAATACATCGGAACAATTCCACATAAATTGATATATTCCCAAAATAAACAAAACTTTTACTATAGGAACTCGTTGTCATAAATATAGATAAATATCTTACATAATACATAGAACAACCAAGGGTAAGGTACACACATATACCACTAATAATTATGAATATAATAAGTGATATATAAGTACGGATAATACGTACATAATGTACTTGTTGGTATTTAAAGTATAAGTCCCCGATAAAGCTATCATTTCCATTAGAGAACGATAAAATTAGCCAAACATGGCAATGCGATAAATTCAACTAATAAGGTACGCGACAAATAGTTAGCATTCGCTTTGAGTTATAAATACCTAATATTATGTGCGGCGCTTTATTATTTTCAATATATTTTTATTATGAAATAAAGAAAGTTGAAGCTAATGAACAAACCTATAAGGTGCTTACAAACACGTGACTAGTTTGATATGCATTTACCGCTGTCAAATGACGTCTGCGTACTGAGGACATATCAAATTTTTCTTTGCTGGGGGGAGCGGTAGAAGCTAAAGAACACAACGGATTTCACGTTAAAGAATTGGACTTCCGCAATGTAGATCTCGGGTACACAGTATTATTTCCGCGGCGAGGAAATTTTACGGAACTGCACAAGTTGAGTTGACTGAAGGGCGAACGTTAATATCTTATGCTGCTAACGCAGCTATTCCTCTCCATATCAAACGATGTAGCTCACCAATTACATTGCAAACGCCAACATAACCGCTGTAATAGGTTACTGCTTATCACCTGTTTGTTGTGGCAAAACTGGGCAATTTCCAGCTTGAGACTACTTTTTCGCATGGACATTACTTAATATACATGAAAATATTATGAAGTCGTTAATTTTTCATAGCTTAGGGACAACAATAATTCTTTAAACGAAGCAATCGACTCGCTATTAGATTCGGATCGGGTTAAATATAATGGATTATACCGAATGATTGTATTGAATGGAATGTGGAGTTAGACTTGCTACTGTTTCTTGTACCTATATACTGATCATTTTGAAAATAAAGTACACAGTTTGTGCATTGCGCTTTAAGCGCTATAATAAATGAACACATTTTTACGTCTCTTTGACATGCAGTTCATTAGAATGTGAATTATCTCAATCAGCTCAAAGCCAACACATATTTCCCATTACTTACAAAGAAACCTCCTCTTTGGAATACGGGCGGTCAGTTCTAGAAAATCTACGCTATGCTCTATCGTGTTATCTGTTAAATATGTCGCAGTAGGGCAATAAATCTGTAGGATTGTTACTCGTAGGCTACATGGCCAGTTTGTCAAACATACAATATATATTTCATAACCGTCCCTTACTATTGGTAATTTATTTTTATTTATTTATTTTATTATTTTAACATACACATTAGAACGGCCAGTAGCCAATTACTCTAAATAGTTAAAATTATATACACAGCATATACACAACACAAAAGAAAATATATAAAACAACAATTATTGTAACAGTAATTATTAACGTTAGTGTGCAACGTGAGTTTCGAGTGTGTCTTATAGTTTTTGTACGCGTTTACGCTAAGCTGGAGCCCAGAACGTGGTAAATGCGCTGATGCTGATACTTTGGGTGTCACATATTTAATTAAACCTATTAAAATTTTGACATCATATTTCCCAAAATGCGGTGCTAACACTCACATTATAGGTACTATAAGGTCATTTAGATAATTACCATGTCCTGGCTCAAGTTGTCGATATCATTGTCATGTCGATGTCAACTGACGCATGTTCCTCCATTTTGTCGTAAAAAAATAATACTCTTCCTATATAGGGACAGAAATAATCTATGATACAGATCTGCAGAAAAATCTAGATTTATTTTATAACTATTGGTTAATAAACATAATGAAAGTCAATAGTAGTGGCTGGAGCTCCGATACGTGAGACGATAGCCCGATCTGAATTCATCTGTGTAACCAGCCTTTCCTTATCCAGTTTGTTTTCGTAAAGAATTTATAGCTGCGATTTAGACGTCTATCATTGGTCGTTTTTTGTACGTTATCTCTACGTATGACCATGCGAATGAACTATGAGGGTTGGCGCGAGTAAAATATATTGTGCTTGTTATAGCGACGACAAGTTAGAACTTTTAAGTATGAAACATATCCAAAGGAATGAAATGCTCATCTCTTGGATGAAGCAACTCAGAACATTACAGCTACATAAAAATACAGTGTTATATAATTGCAAACCCCAGGGGTTAATGTTCCTTCCAAGTAATGATGAAGTTAGTTACATGAAAAGCTTGCATCCGTTTCCAATTTCAAAAAAGCTTCGAATTACAAATGTAATATGAAAAACACAATTGAGCCAAGGTGGACGAGAGGTTCGAGGAGTTGCCTTAAACACATAGATTACAAGTTCGAAACCCGACTACAAATGAGTTTTTTAAAAAACAGGGATAGAAGCGAGATGACTAATTTTGAAGGTTTTATGAACCCGTAATCAATCAAAAATTCCATTAGGAACATAGAAATAAGTTCCTTATCCCTTACAAAGAGTGTTAAAGCGAATATTGTGGAGATAATAAATTATCTATCAATATATACATACATGGATACTGAAGATGGTATTTTTGTCATAAATACAGCTTTAAAATATTTTCAGCTGAGTTATGAGCAAATAATATCAAATAACCCTCCTATTGGCTTAATTCTTCGCATAATTTGAAGCCTATCAGAAAGAAAATATAGTTTTATAACTAAGATCTAAATTGGCAGCCCTGGATTTCAGCCAGGTGATTTGTTATGCCATTGGTTCTTTGTGTTCATGTTCGATTTTATTGCTGCAAGCAATTCCATAGCGTACTACATTTGGCCAAGGCAGGATGTTCTGGACTCAGTTTTTGTGGGGAGCAATTTGTTCTTTTTATTAGAACATTCATTGCAAGCCGTGATGAGAGTATTAATACACGATGCTTAGGAAAGCGAGACATGTAGTGTAGTTGGAATATCTTCGTGTATATATATATATATATATATATATATATATATATATATATATATATATATATATATATCTTATAAACGTATATATATACATATACGTACATCTTATGTGATATGGTCGCAAGCCAGTCCTGCAGTGCTTTTAGTTTTCGAAATAGAAATATTATATACAAGTGATCGCCGTTTCGTGACAATTGCAATTTTAAGTCTAAAACGTTTAACAGAACATTGAGAGATTAGGAAGAGTGGAAGAATTGGTAGTAATTCGTTGATATAGTTATGTCAGTCTTGAGTTGTGAGAGTATTTCAATTTCACCATTGAACGAATTTTCCACAAACGAAGTTCCATTAAAATGTTCATGTTAAAATCTTTTAAGCTGACTCTATACGCGATTGTTATAAATAGTTTTGTAGTTGTTCATATTTCCCATACTTCTCATTTATTTTCTCAAACGTTAATCAGTAAGCTGATCTCCGTAACCGCCTACTAAACTGGATATATTAGTACAAGCTTACAAAAAGCTGATAAAGACTGCGTGCTTTTATCTCTCATCTTAATAGAGCCCGGAGTGCAATTAGATTAATGAATTATTTGCTTTACGCCTGAACGTTTGTCCGCTTGTCAATTTGCGTACGTGACGGAGAGAAGTACTTTAAGCAACAAATGATAGGGTTACGTAGAAAAATATAATTTATTTCCTTCATTACGTTATCGTTACATAAGATAGCTGTTGGCCGAGTGGTTCGAGCAGTTGCCTGCGACACAAAGATCGCAAGTTCGAATCCCGACTGTACCAATGAGTTCTTCTAAACTTAAGTACAGTGATTAGTCACACCATGAGCTTTACGGTGACGGAAAACATCGAGAGGAAACCTGCATACGTCTGAGAAGCAATTCAAAGGCGTATGTTTAGTCGTGCTTGAGTAACCTAAATATATCTCTGGCGGAAAGTGGATATGCGGGTACTATCTATACACCTCTGCCTACCCCTTCGGGAACCCTTGTGAGGTTATTTATGAGATAGCCGTGGTTGGCTGAGTGGTTCGAGTAATCAAATCAATTCATTTGTTTCGTGAACACAGGAATGCTATGAGTGAATTAACAGGTCAAGCCTCGGTTCTGACCTTTGTTCGGAACTTTGTATAGCGATTGTTCACACCACAATTTTTCTATAGCATTTAGGTACGGAACCCTACATCAAAACGGAGTATTTTTTCCGAACAAATGATTAATGCGAACCGCGCCCAGAATTAATTAGTACGAGGTAGGTACATACATTTGTGTCGAGATAATCAATGCCTCAAGATAATGTATGGATGTTAATTGAAGCCTTTTACTTCTTTGGATGTATGATGTGTGTACATGTGTATTGGGCTTTGACAAGCTTAAGTAGTCGAACATATCCGCTTGGTATTAACATTTTGGTTACATGAATGATGTGTCTTGACATGACACTTTTACCGGTATCTATGTTTGGAGTGAGGCAAAAGAAATGGATTGGAGAGGAAAATTATTTTCCATTAACTATTTTCTTGGGAGAGGCGATGAAAAGATTGAATGTATCATAAGGTGGATTCAAATTTAGTATTTTATTTTTTTTATACGACTTGGGTGGCAAACAAGCATGCGGTCCGCCTGATGGTAAGCGGCTACCGCCGCCTATGGACGCTTGCAACACCAGGGGTATCACTCGCGCGTTGCCGACCCTGCAGGAATCTTTTCACACCCTTATGGAAGAACTCCATGCTGTACTCTCCAGGTAAAACCTCAACGGGGATTAATGGTATGGTTAAGCAAACTAATACCTGTCATGTACAGGAACTGGGTGTGTTTTTCAACTGCATAAATGTTTATTTTAGTTACCTCATGTATCGTTAGTTTGATTTAAATTCTGTACATATAATTGTCATGCATGTTAAAAAATAAATTATTTCGTTTCTGTTCGTCGATTATTATCCATTTGTTAAACTTATTGTTATTTGATGACATTTTGAAAAACAACTGTTACTTTTACTCAGTGATCGTAAATTATATCCCATTTGTTCCCAAATTAGGGACGTCTTGAAAAAAAGGTCAGGTCAAGAGTACCCTAAACCGAAGAGCATGTATGAAGAGAATAATGAAAGTGGATGAAGCGAAAGAAGTATGTAAGGATCGTAGCAAGTGGAAAGAAGTGGTCTCTGCCTACCCCTACGGGAAAGAGGCGTGATTATATGTATGTATGTATGTATGTATGAGATTATTTTCTTTTTTTTTTCACTTAATGCCCCACAATAGTTACATATGCGTGATAACATCACGTCAACGCAAATACGTAAACCTTAATATATTAATTTTCCCCCTCAAATTAAGCTTAATAAGCTGTTAATAAAGTCTTAAAAGTCATAAGAGCGGTACTTAAATTGGACAGCTCTTAATCTGATATTTCCATGTGAAATTGTCATTAACGTCGTTTTATTTTACGACTAAAATAAACTTTAAAACCGTATTGCTTTCTCTGAAACCCGTTACGATTTGGTGCAAATGAGTATGTATATGTATGTACATGTACATATACATATAAGTATGTATATGTACGTATATGTATCGCTAACTAAATGTGGGGTTTGTTATTTGGCTTAATTATTTTCGTACGAGCTGTTTTAAAATTTAATTGGCATATATTTTTGTGAAGCTTTGCATTACACTTATAATTTTTTTAATATCAGTATCAGTGTCGTGCAGGCTGCCTGATAGGATGCTTACTCCGCTGTCTATTGAAACTAAATAGTTTGTGCAATACTAACTCTGCAATTATCATTTCATACCCCCCTTGAAGAACCTCAATTTGTACTCTCTAATAAAAACCTTTAGAGAATTTATACCTTTTTTTTGTTTTTTTTTCGTTTGAAACTTCGGCTTACCTACTATTAGACACCGTGGCCTTAAGACGCGCGGTTTTTATTCTGAAGTAATATGTTCAGTTATACTCAACATGAATTATCGTCCAAAAGATAAAGCACCTCATACAGACGTCTTTCTCTTCATCCACAACAATAAATCTCTTCACACATGCTCGCCGTTAATGTCACATTAATTACTTGTTCAAAAACTGGTTGTAAGATTAACACGATTTGTGATAGACAGTATGACTGGAGATCGGCGAGGCTGCATGCAAAACGCCTTGCGTAACTGAAGAATAATAACATAAATATATAGACTTCATGTGTTTTGCAATTGGATGTATAATAATAATAATAATAATATATCCTCACGCCTTCCCACAAGGGTCCCAGAAGGGGTAGGCAGAGGTGTATGGGTAATAATACCCACACACCCACTTTCCGCCGAGGTATATAAGGTGCCAACTTATAAGGTGTGTGTTTTACAAGTATCAATAGAAACCATTTCTGCAATTTTTTTCTAACAAGTTTGTTTGGGCATGCATCACTTCTAATGTTTGCTGCGAATGTTGTGGACGTCTTCTAAGGCCATGCACCTATCAGATGCAATATTCTGTAATCTAATTAACTATTTAAATAACTAGAGCGTCCCCGTGGAACTATAACCTTAAATAATTACCATCACGGGGTAGGCAGCAAGAGTAGAAGCGCCAGTTCTCTCTAGACGTACAGATCTCTTTCACTTCAAACAAATTTATTCGTTTCTTCATACATTCACCTTAAATACATATTTTTCCGACCGAGATTGATGAATAAGATAAATAAATCTTTGAGTGTTTCAGGTCAGGACATACGAATACATACTTGTTTGAAGTATTGTGTTATTCTAACATAGCATCATAAATACATTGTAGAATTTTTCTTTGCAAATTATTGCATTCAAAATCTATAAACCTTATTTAAATTCATATCATTATCATCCTGAAATTTAATTACGCTTGAATCCTTTGAGGTGAGCAGACTTCAATTGGCACATTGGCAAATCGATTTTGCCAGAGCTGCGATTTAAAACGATTTATAGCATTAAGTCAGTTTTTCATAATAAGCTGTTCATTCATGCTTATTAAGCATTAATGAACAGCTTTCGGTAAATTTATTGTAGTTTATTGCTCGAGAAAATGTTATTAATGTGACCTGTGAAAGTTACCATTTATTTGACTTGGAATTTTATAACTATACATTTACGATGTGGAGTAGGAATGTCTTTCATAATGTACAAGCCGTATCCCGTGGGTTGCCCGCGTAAAAAAATATTTTGTTGAAAGCTTTTTTTCTAGAATACAGTATTATATGTAGTAGTATATGTTAAGCTTTATATTTTATCCAATTCCGTTTAGTAATTTGTGCGTGAAAGACAAACTTAATAATTTAACATATTAAGTGGGGCTAGTAAGTAAGTACTCGAAACCGACGAGCATGTATGAAGAGACTGATGAATGTGGACGAAGCGAAAGAGGTATGTAAGTCTAGAACTGGCGCTCTATACTCTCTGCCTACCCCGTTAGGGACTTGGCGTGATGATATGTATGTATGTAAGTGGGGCTAGTTGTCTTGTCTTATAGTTATAATCTGTATATATCCTCACGCCTTCCCACAAGGGCCCCAGACGGGGTAAGCATAGGTGTATAAGGTTTCATATAGTAATTGATGTGTATACCTGTGCCAGTCGCGCATTACGCTGTCCCCCCAAAACGTCATCTGTGTTGGGGGCCTGTGCGATGATTGTAAATGTGATTTGTATTAAGGATATTATTAAAATCTTGCCTTACTTTCGGGCCCTTGCGGGATTGCGTGATACATATCCAATTAACTAAACATGCGCTCAGATACGCACCCTGCATCACATTTTATCAGAAAATGCTCGATTCATCTTAGCTATCAGTTCTGATATGCTATGTGGAACATCGACTGCAATTAGAATAGCTCCAAACCAGTCCGGTTTGGAGCTGTGATGGGTATATTGATAAAACATCACTTTTAAACTAATTAGATGGTGTTACTTATCAATTAGCCGTAAAAAGCCGTGATGGCCGAGGGTTCGAGTTGCCTGCAACACAAATCTTGCAAGTTCGAATCCTGATTGTACAAATGCGTTTTTCTGAACTTAAGTACAGTGATCAGTAACACCACGAGCTTTATGGTGAAGGAAAAATGGAAAGGAAACCTACATACGTTTGGGAAGAAATTCAAATGCGGCAAAGTATAGTCGAGCTTAAGTGATGTACTCGCCATTTGTTACGTTATCTCTGGCGGCTTATTATCTTATGTCTCTGAAGTGATTGTGTGATGTGTGGGTATTACCTACACCACACTGCCTACCTCTTCGTAACCCTAGTGGGAAGCCGTGAAGTTTTTAATTACTTAGTGGGACTGGGTAATGTGTTGTTTTATGTTATTTATAATATTTATTATATCATCACGCCACAACGGCTAAACGGAATTAGATCAAATTTGGCACAAATATAGATTATTAACTGGATCAACATATGGATTACTTTAGAGTGTTTACTCTGGAAAAGAAATCGTCACTATCATATTTAAATTTATCGCGGGTAAGATCTCAGTTAACATCTAGTTACACGCACAATACAGCTTTCGGCCGAATGGACAACTCTATTATTCGGCAACACCCCGGTGGTCCCAGGAACGATACCTTAAATTACGTGAGTGGAAATTATTTACACATGATGTCGTTATGTATAATTTATATGCTATGCTACCTGTTCAAGAATATGTGACTTGCTTACTAAATTGATAACAGACTAGCAATACCCCGCGATTTTTTCTTTCCATAACAAAAGAGGATTTTGAGTTAATATATCCCACAAACATTCACATATACAATAATAGTAAAATAGTAAAATGTTTTAAGATTGTTTTTGTAGATGTGTCTCAGACCTCAGGTCAGTATAGGTACACCTGTGCATTAATGCATGGTATTCTTTTCTGCTAGCTTCCAACGTACTATCATAGGGGTCAATGTTTTGAAAGTATCAGGGTCAATGTATTCACGCCTCCACAAGGGTCACCGAAGCGTAGGCAGAGGTGTGTACTTTACGTCTTCTCACAATGGTATGGTTATACGAGTACAGAGATTTATTCTCACTGCGCCGGATATTTAGCTGCCAACGGTACAGATTCTGTAGCTGCCTCTTGTGCAAGATTTTATCGAGGTATTATTTTAATACATTAAATCTCAAGAGTTTATGTGTACACGCTAATCTCTAGAACTACCACTTGGAAGTCGCAGAATAATTTCCATTCTAGAAGCTTAGTTCTTAAAAGTTCGTTAACGCTACAACATTAAAGACGACCAAAAAACTGACTTATTTTGAATAAAGCGATGAGAGTAACTTGAAGCCTAAAAAGACAATTTTAAAAAGTGTTTCATATTGTTTTCTAGATTAGAATTAAAGTTCTAAGTCAGGTAAGCTACATTTGAAACTAGTACATTAACTGGCTATGTATTCCAGCCATTAGCGTCTAATGCGCACGGTTCAGAAGGCTATGATTTAGCTATTAGTTGTAACACTATCGCAATTCGTGATGAACGAGCATGTTATTGCAAATACCTATAAATAATGCGTACTTATCATGATAGTGGAATGTAACGGCTTATTAATATATACATTAACATCGTTACGCAAAATGATACGAAATTGAGACGCTTAATGAGATTTTTTGCCTTGTAAAGCGAGATTGAATTAAACTAATTGTAATACATCATCAGGTTATTTGACGGGTTATGAATGGAAATCTTGTCAACTTGTGTAATGATTGATGTGTGAGAAAGTTGAGGATTTTCGAAGATGACCTGGACAGGTATCTCGTTGACAATGCATAATATGGCGGGTTTGATTTCCGCTTGGATTCTGCTTGTTTTTTTTAGTCAAAATATATGTTAGAGTTTGTTTGTAAGAAAATAAAGCTCTCCAATTCGTGAAAATATATATCCACTGCCTTCGTACCGTACTATTCCCACGATACCAACAAACAGATGAAAATTCTAAAATAAGAAACATGGAAGGTCTAAATTATTCCAAAACTCCCCAGCCATTTCTTTATCAAGTTCGCAGATGTATAATATTTCCTTTAGATTAGGTAACAGATAAAATTACAGACAGACAGATGTATTTGTACGAGTAGAACCGGGTAACAATAATATATGGTTGTCAGATCTTTTATAACAATACTTTCGTAAGTTAGGTTCTGATGTAATAAAAGAGTACTTGTAAGATTTAGTATAAATAATGTCAACGGTTTCCTTAAGAGAAAATCACAAAGGTAAGTAGAAATATTTCGGACAGCTTTTGTCTCATTCCATATTATTTAAATAAACACAATCCAATCGCCTTATCAATGACCACAACCTACATAACCATTGTAAAGTATTTTTTTCATTAATTTAAAGTGCTTAATTACATACTTTGTCGATTAAAAAAAACGTATCGACTCGAATAAATCGTTGGCGATGTTGTGATTAACAAAATAATGCGGACGGTTCTCCGTAAACGCCGATTTAATGGCCGACAATCGTTCAAGTCGTTCGACAAATGCCAGGTATTTCCTGCGCTCGCGTTCATATTATTTGGCGAACTCCCTAATTTTCTGAATCAGTTAAAAATATCAACAAGATGCCTGCGAAGTCCGTCCACGCAGTTGAAGATCGCAGGTGGACGTCGAGGTATTTAGAACTCGATTGCTTTCACGTAAAATGTATTTCAATCTATTTTCCGTTCGGTTCGTTGATTCACAAAGGTTTTGATTTGTGGTAATATGCCATGTATTTTATGGTACCTCAGACAACTATTACACATATACGTAGGGAAAGGGCATTCGTCAAAGAATCAAACCATCATAAACTGATGTTCTTATTTGGCTGTGGAATTGTAATTAATAATGGTTTTTGCTCGTTCGATCGACGTTTTATGTGCGGACCACCCGCGGCGCATCACCGCGCCCGTAGGCATACCGAGATCATCTGAATTAAAGGTCTCTTTTCACAATCATGGATTTGCGTCGGGACACATAAAAACAGTTAATCTTGCAAAACGGCATTGTAAAAGCTTACACCTTTTCAAAGAGAGTGTATTATCGATTGTCATATATATTATATATACATAAAATTCATTTATATATACACACATACAAAGAAACAGATATATAAATTGAAAGTGTGTGCATGAAGAGGCAGAGGAACCACGTTCCAACTGCCTATATTGATATATCGATCGATCACTCATGAGAGACTGATGAAAATAGACGAAGCGAGAGAGGTAAGCAAGTCTAGAGAGAACGCTGGCGCTCTATCCTCTCTGCCTACCCCGTTAGGGACTCGGCGTGATGATCTGATGATGGTGATGAATAAAGAATAAAGCTTCGTAAAATAATAAAATAAAATAAAATTGATGCCTAGCCGTATATTATATTCGTAGATCCAACCTAACTTTTTACGTCTTCTATTAAGCTCATTATATGTTATTTCCAAGCCAGTTTTATGTCTTCATTGTTTTTCGATCGCAGGTGTGGCTAGCAGGCCCACTCGAAGGCTATATTTTGTATGTGCTTGGCATACGTGACTACTTAATATACGTTCAAAGCAAACAATCGAACCAACTTGAATGTTCAAATTTCAAGAACGAGAAGAACTCAATATAGTTAATACTTTTTGCATTTGAATAATGTTAAATCTTATGGAAATTTGGTGAAACGAATTCACGTCAACCGAAATTTCTTTTGAACACAAGAATGCGACTAAATTGGTAGGCACACGTGCAGAATATTTAAATACGAAGGTACTTTTTGACTTAGGTGTTTTCAGGGCTTGATAAAAATACGACGTAAATAAAATAATAATTAATATCATAAATGCTGAGGTGTTTGTTTTTTGGTTACGCTTTCATGTCAGGACTACTTATCATGAAGTTCTGCAAAAATTTTGTCAGGGGTATAGAAAAAACACCTGTGAAATGCCGAATATCCGAAATATATCAAATATAACGAGAGCGAATCTTCATGAAAAAGTTAGTAGTTTATAAAATACAACTTACCGATATTATAAAAAAACATTAAGCTGAATCATTAACTTTATTGCTTACGTTCCCTTAGCTTTTACGTCTCTATTAAAATACCAATCGTAAAAATAAATACATAAAAATAACATTACTGACAATCATAAAATGTTTTTAAAGTAGAGTGAAGTGTAAAGAGTGTTAATAAAACGAAAAGACCAACAAAAGTGCCTTCAGTAAATAAAAAGGTTTTAAAAATTCCAACCAAATGCGGGCGACGAAGATGACATCGTCGCATTGTCGCAGTGTGACGCCACCTTTATCGCGAACATCTTCGAGTGATATAGCGTCGACGTGTCCTATGTCCCCTGATCTATCACGAAGTCGGCCAATGTCTCCGGATATATCTCTGAATTTTACAAGACACAGACCTCTATCCCCGGATGTGTGTCGACCGTTGTCACCAGACTTGGCTCGAAGATCCCGTTCGCCGGCGCGAGCCAGGTCCTTAATGGAGTCTCTCCTCGTTGCCAAGATGGAGGCCCTAAGTACAGGGAAGTTGGTACGGACGGACTCGATGGATAGCTGCAGCAGCTTCGGGTCGATGTCCTCGCTCCCGAGTGACGTCTGCAGGTGTGACGACTGCTTGCTAGGAATCGTTGACTTCTACATGTCAAACCCTGCGGACACTAACAAGGCGTTTAAAAAGGTACATATTTTCTCTGTTATGAACTAACTTTGAAATTATATTCAGGAACCTTTATTACTTCTATGAACTAACTTTATGAATTGATATTTACCTTTTAGGAAAACCGCAAATTTCGAATCCGATGTATGCTTTGTATTAGAATATCTACTAACCATGCTTTCTTTCGTAGCGCCATCTAGTTATACAATCAAAGCAACTGTATTATTACTCGCGACCAACGAGCGCATTCGCGCCAACGTGCACTCAAACCCAGACCTTTAGTAACTATAACTGTACATAGATGGCGTTATTTACAGTCATAGCTATTGTACCGTGCTGGGTGGGTGATTTATTTTTCGTACATTTGTTGGTATAAAATGCTGAAATAGGAGTGGACTGCGCAATATTCTATATTATTGTATGATATTTGCCTTGCTTTATTGTTTTAGCAAATACCAAAGACTAGTGTCTAGTTTGGTTTCACCTCTGAAAAAGCGTTTCTACTAAATATATAATTATATTTATACTAAATAGTCATTGAATTTCAATCCTAATTAAAGTGAGTAATTTGAAGTCAGATGACGTGCGAGCGCTTCTATGTCGTTTACCTAATATAGTAAGCCAACTTAAACCTTATTCTTCGAACTTAAAGTTGTCGTGTAAGTACAAATGCCGCAGCGTCCCATGACGTCACCGGACACGCTTCAAATATTCACTAGGAGGTTGTGCGTCAGAAATACGTCATTCCTTTCTCTTATGGCTTTCTCACCGTATGCGGCGTGGTGCAATTAAGTCGTTGAGAGCGTGATTGAAATGCATTTTCAAATAATTTTTTAGACATTGTTTAATTTTTAGTCTATCATTATGTATGTATGTATGTATGGATTATGGTGATAAGTGTAGACAGAACGGCGCTTTACTCTATCTGACTACCCTGTGAGGGAGTCCCTTCCCTGGGAGAGAGAGGAACTCGATGATATCAATGTTTTTATTTATTTGTGTTTGGTTAACATAACCCTGCTTACAAATCAAATCAAATCAAAATCTTTTTATTTCACATAGGCCCAGGTGGGCACTTATAAAACGTCGAAAAAGGAGCACGGTTCGGGTTGGTCGATTCTATGGAGAAGAACCGGCAAGAAACTCCATGGTTACTCTTTTCGTTACAAATCAATGGATACTTATTAAAGGCTTAAACTAAAGTGAGTTTGTTAATTGATTTATTAATTGAGAACTAATCGCCTAAGTGTGTTAATTACTTGAACTAAACTAAAGCGAGTGATAAGTGAGCGTGAAAAAATATTCGTGTCAATTACTCTCAAGAATGTATTTTTTTTATTATGTATCAAGTGGGAGGGCCCGAAGGAGGTAGACAAAGGTATTAAACCACTCGCCTAAGTTTAATCTCTGTCAATTTTCATTACTAATATAATTAAAGGGCCCCTGAACAAGAGACTAGAGTAGGAACTATAGATTCTGACTGGTCCACCATCTGTAAAGAGAAGGGAGTGCTGACGGAAAAATGGTCCAATGCCGGATTGTCAGTACACTTTTTCTGTCCAGACAGTCTACGTAGGTATATATTTTTTTTGTAAATTGTATCTCACGGTTGGTAGTCACGAGTCACGACCACAACTCTATGATTATCAGATCAAAATAAGTGATATATATTTAAATTGATTGTAAAAACGCCAAGAATTAAGATATTTTCAACTTATTTTAATTGCAACTTTGCGTGTGAATAGCTTTTTGTTGGTTTTTGTAATTATTTTTTGTACCGAATCCAATTACATAACAATACTCAGCAAAATAGAGTTTAATATAATAATGTAGGTACGTACATTTACACACTTGTATAACACTCGTTATGATTGGCTATTGTTACGATATAATAAGTACATACCTATATGCTCCTAATAATAATAATAATATCCTCACGCCTTCCCACAAGGGTACCCGAAGGGGTAGGCAGAGGTGTATAGGTAATACCCACACACCCACTTTCCGCCAGAGGTATATTAGGTGCCAACGTGACAGATGGCGAGTCCATCGCCGTTACTCAAGCACGACTATACATACGCCTTTGAATTTCTTCTCAGACGTATGCAGGTTTCCTCTCGATGTTTTCCTTCACCGTTAAGCTCGTGGTGTTTCGTTTTCGTTTCGTGTGGTACTAATCACTGTACTTAAGTTCAGAAAAACTCATTGGTACAGTCGTACATGTTCCTAATAACTTATATTTTCGTTCTCATGTTGAACTAAATTTACTTCTAAAGAAGGATTTTGGGAGAATATTGGTTATATTGCAATCACACTACAGGGAAATCAAGTTAAAACAATAAAAAAATATGGCTCTTATAATTACAATACTTGTTAAAGAAATTCAAAATTTGTTGAACCGGAAAATGCAGAAATTGGCGCCCATCGCGAAACACTCGCGATGAAATGCCAATAAGATTGCAGGCAAGCTCTCAATGTCGCAAATTAACTGATAATGAGTCGGTTGTGATTGATTTCCGTTACTGTCGTCGGCTTCGATACTAAAATGTTCTGATGAAAATATATACATACAACATGTAGCGTTTAAAGTTGCCGTACGTATAAACTACAGTACTGACGCCGTTCCAGAGGCCTCTAACCAGACCCTTCTATCGCTAAGCAACAGAGCTATTGGCACCCGCTGTGGTGTTTGGACTTTGGCTTAGGGCGAAGCTGACTCGCGAGTTAAGTTCTAGGCTGGGCTGGGTGATATTATTTATATACCTTTAAGGCTGGAACCTCCGAGGAAGCACCTGCACTCTCCGATTATGTCCTGGGAAGAGCATTGAAATGAACTGTTCCCGGTACAATTATTCTTGGTGATGTTCTTGAAAACCTAAATCGCCGCAATATGTAGAGATGTACGCGTGAACGCAGTGATCTTGGGCAGTTAATTATATTCTTATACGGGCAACGAATCGTAAAGGATTTTTTATTAATTAATTATATAAAATTACCGAAACGGGAGTTACCATATACATCGGATAAAAACTCCAATGCCGAATATGGATAAAAAATATATAAATATTTTCTGAAGACGGATAATTATTACTAAATGATGTGTGAATGTGTACAATTATTTAATGGATATTGTTTTGATTAATGTTGTGAAAAGCGGTGGCCGAGCGATTAGAGTACTTGCCACAAAAAAAAATTAAAATCGAATCTCGACTGTAATACAAGAGTTTTTCTGAACTTAAGTACAGTGATTAGTCACACAACGAGCTTTACTGCGAGGAACAACATCGTGAAGAAACCTGCATACGTTTGAGAAGAAATGGTA
>JACCPG010000512.1:19101-33953 GCA_016069955.1 Drepana arcuata | reverse complement strand
CGGAAAGTGGGTGTGTGTACTACCTATACACACCAGCCTTCCCCTTTGAGGGCCCTTATGGGAAAGATTGGGGATATTATGATTATATTTGCCGAAGAGATTCGCACAATTCAGGTGTATTTTAATGTATTACCAAAGTCGACTATAATTAAAATTAATATGTAATAGAATTATAATTCTGAAGAATCTTGATACACTCCACTGCTGGACTCTCTTTCACGCATATTCCATACGTTCTTGAAGAGTTTTTAATTTAACTAATTAAACATACCTATTACATACATATACATCAAGCATATTGATATCATTTATCTGTCATTAACTACAGTCATATTTGTGTTGCAGTTGTTGTACGAATATCTGACTTTTGAGCAAATGTTCGAATGATGAGAGATGCTTTTTTAATCATCAAAACCTTCATTTGTTTCTTAGCAACTACAACCAACAACTCAAACCTAGTTTTGATTTGTCAATATCAATGTAACAAATACATTTATTAAACTAATTGGAAAGTTATATATTAGACCATTTTTATAAGTTGACAATAAAAAATAAGTATGTAATTAGGTAAAACCATTAATAAAGTAAAACGTAAGTAAGCTTTAGAGCTACTTATTATTAATTTATTTCGTGAATATACCAAAACTTTATTTCATCATTTTGTTTAGTTCATTTTAGAATCTTATTTTAAATAACTAGCTGTGCCCGCGACTTCGTCCGCGTGGAATTTAACAAAAAAACATTGTTAAATTAAAGTAAAAGTAGCTTAAGCTACTCCTTTTTACATCAGCTATCTGTCCGTGAAAGTCCCGTTAAAATCGGTCCAGCCGTTTTATAGATTAGCCAGAACAAACAGACAGACAAAATTAAATAAAAATTATATTTCGGTATATGTACCGTACCGTGTAATACATCCATATGAATTTAGTAAAGCGTGGTTAGTTTAATATTAAAAACAGACTCTCTTATTTTTCTATCCAAAATAACTCAATGTAGATGGTGCTAGCATACAGAAATTCGTATATTTTAAAGTTACTAATCTTATATAGCCTGCATCTCAAAATACTTTCTTAGGGGATGCCTACGTCATAGTAGCTTCATGCATGCAAAGTCTCAGCTCGATCGGCTTAAAATTGTCAAAGTTTCATACAAACTTTCATCCCCTATTTTATCCCCTTGGGGGTAGAATTAATCAAAATCCTTTCTTAGCCTATGCCTACGTCATAACATCTACCTGCATGCCAAATTTGAGCTCGATCCGTCCAGTGGTTTGGCCTGTGCGTTGATAGATCACTATGTCAGTCAGTCAGTCACCTTTGAGTTATATAGATATAGAAATATATATATATATACTGTTGGATTGAGAAATCTCCTCTTTTTTTTAAGTCGGTTAAAAATAATTTGCTTTACGCAATATATACGGGCTAATTTGAAAATGCAGAAAAAAAAATGCAAATGAAATAAAATAATAATAATATATCCTCACGCCTTCCCACAAGGGTCCCCGAAGGGGTAGGCAGAGGTGTATAGGTAATACCCACACACCCACTTTCCGCCAGAGGCATATTAGGTGCCAACGTGACAGATGGCGAGTCCATCGCCGTTACTCCAGCACGACTATACATACGCCTTTGAATTTCTTCTCAGACGTATGCAGGTTTCCTCTCGATGTTTTCCTTCACCGTTCAGCTCGTGGTGTGACTAATCACTGTACTTAAGTTCAGAAAAACTCATTGGTACAGTCGGGATTCGAACTTGCGACCTTTGCGTCGCAGGCAACTGCTCAAACCACTCGGCCACCACGGCGGCAAATGAAATGAAGGCATATTTTCTTTCCTAATGTTACCGGGCGCGATCTTCTTAGAGGTAGTCTATAACAAATTATATTTTGGTGTAATATTAATATTTACATCATTTACAGATATTTTCAGGCATATATGAATATAACGACGGTCTAACTTGAGGCGCCCTCAAGGTTAGAAGGGTTAGAATTTCGCTGAGGGCAGATAATTGTGGGATGAACACGAGTACAAGGATACCTAACATATCTCTAACGGAAAGTGGATGTGTGTGTGGATATTACCTATACACCTCTACCTACCCCTTCGGGGACCCTTATGGGAAAGCATGAGAACACGAGTGCTTGTACCTTAGTCTTATATATCCTATGTATTTTTGTATATATCTATCTATCTATATAAGTAAATATTTCGTTAACTAGGTATTTTTTTGTGGAATTGTCCCAAGGTATTTATTTCTTAGTTATATCTGTCGCTTTAACCCACACTGGTTATTTTAGTGTCAGTTACTACTTTCGAAAAGAATCTTTTAAATCTATTTTCATATGTCTTCTTGTATACCTATTATAATATATGTATAGAAATAAAGTAATATGTCAATGTCAGATCAAGTAAATTGCGCTCTAGTAGGTACTAGACTAAGAAGCTTCTGTCTATTAGGTCACTTGGTAGGGACACACCATACTAATACATACAAATCATCACGCCGAGTCCCTAACGGGGTAGGCAGAGAGTAATGAGCGCCAGTTCTCTCTAGTCTTACATACCTCTTTCGATTCGTCCACATTAATCGGTCTCTTCATACATAATACTATAATAATAATCAATTTTATAGGAGTGACTTTTCCTTGGATAACTAGGTACTTGTCCGCCTGCTCTATATGTAACATATGCCTGCAACATACATACATACGTTACACGGCCGCGCCCACGGACTCGGTATAACGCAGCAACGTAGGTAGCGAATGTGAAAAAGTGTGACCCGTTCTTACACATATGACTTCGCTATATAAGACTTTGCCGACTAACTTTGCTCTCATTTCGGCTCGAGCTGAACTTTGGCAAATACATCACGAGCTTTAGATAATAATTTAATTTAAACTCTTTCGTAAACGTTAAAATTATATGAAAGTGTTTTGCCCATTCAGAATGAAATCGGTAAGTTTTATAGTTAGAATTAATAACACGGAATTTTATTTACTTTCGCATTTATTTGTTTACAATATTACAGCTGTAGTCCCCATCATGCAAGCTTGAATTTTTCAGGATCAATAATTGAAGGGTTTATGGATATATAGGAAAATGTTTCAGATATTGTTTGTTAGACAATTAATTAGAATTGTGTAATTATTGTTATTGTTTTATTTCAGTTAATCTTCACAACGATTGCGCTGTGTTTGACAAACGCGTTGGCCTACCACGATCCTGATCTCAACTACCATCTCAGTCAAGTGCAAAAGCTATCAGACTGTGATCATGGCTACTCGTATCCAGCGCCTGCTCTCCAACTGTCCGGAAATGGTATAAAAGTGGCCCAGCAGATATTACCACAACCTGCAGTAGCAGCCCCTTCGTACCAATACTCTAGTGGAGCTGGATACTCAGCGAGCGCTACAGGCTACTCGGCCAACTTAAATGGGTACTCAAACGCTGCGTATCAAGCGCCGAAGATCACGTACGCAGCACAGCCAGCCGCGACTTACCAAACATCATCGTTCGTGCCCAACTACGCGCCAGCCCCAGTATACGCCACTAAGGAAGTTCACGGATACACAACCACTGCCGGACTCTCATCACAATCCTCGCAGGGGACAATATTACCACAGGCAACATACGCCCAAGCGCCGATTATAGCTAAAGTCACCGCGGCACCCCTCATCGCTAAATTCACATTAGCTCCTGGAAAGAATACATACACTGTAGATAATGTGATCAGCCAGCAAACAACTGGGTCTTTGGCGAAGGCGTCCCTCAACTCCTACAACAACGTTCAGTCTGGGCCGGTGGTGTCCCAAGTGTACGCTGCTCCCAGTGCCGGGTACGCAACATCGACTGCTTTGAGAGCGCAACAACCGGTTCAAGTGGTGCAGCCCCGTTATGTGGCTCCAACCGTTGCCGAATACCACCAAGCATCGAACCTAGCAAGTGCAACTTCTGGTGCTCAATATGTATCATCCTCTGTTAGCCACACTGCTCCAACTAATCAATACCTCTCGCCAGTAGCGAACACACAGTATGCCTCGAACGTGGCTCAGTATTCCGGTCCAGCTGTGCAATACTCCGCCCCAGCCATTCAGTACTCCGCACCAGTTGTATCCCAGTACTCATCACCTGTAGCTGGCCAGTACGCTGCGCAAGTTTCGCAATATAGCGCTCCGTCTGTACAGTACTCTGCACCGTCAGTACAGTACTCCGCACCGGTTGTGTCCCAGTACACGGCACCAGCACAGTACGCTTCGCCAGCAGTAGCCGCGGTGTCCCAGTACAAAGCTCCGGCATTGTCCTTCGCCCAGCACAGTGGCGTGCACGTGTCTTCGGCAGCATCGCCAATTGCTGGACTGTCTCATCAGGTAGCCGTTGCACAGCCCGCCATCAAAAATGCCCACACGGAGTTCCTCGAAAACTATGTGAGTACAACTTATTTCTTTGAACGTTAATCCTAAATCATATAGCAAATTACGTGATTCGTTGAAAAATACCTACCTACATACATGAGGTAATGTGCAATTAACCATTAACAGCATCTTTTGAAGTTTAAGTTCTGATCATTACCAAAAGTCTTTAGATTTGGTAATGACCAGGTACGTTCGATAGCTTGAAATGTAGGTAAACTTTTTTTCATCAAACATTTTAATGTGGCCCCAGGATATGAGCTGCATTACATAGCAGGGGTTACCTCATACCCGTGCAACTAACGATATGACGTAATAGATTGATTGGTGGACCGATTGGACACAGGACTGGTTCCACTGTGTTCTATTAGATACATCGAAATCTTAACCAATTAGTCAGCTAACATATGATAAATTTGCTTATACGCCTTGAGCACGTTGTCCATATAAGTCATTCCGGTTTATATCGATGGAGAGATTTCCGTTCTATTCTGTTTGTCATATCCAATCCAAATATTATTGTTGATGATCATTAAACACAACAAACAAAAAAAAGCCGTGGTGGTCGAGTGGTTCGAGCAATTGCCTGCTACACAAAGATCGTAATTTCGAATCCCGTCTGTACCAATGAGTTTTTCTGAACTTAAGTACAGTGATTAGTCATACCACGAGCTTACGGTGTAGGAAAACATCGAGAGGAAGCCTGCATACGTTTGATAAGTAATTCAAAGGCGTATGTATAGTCGTGCTTGAGTAACGGCGATGGACTCGCCATCTGTCACGTTGGCACCTAATATACCTCTGGCGAAAAGTGGGTGTGTGGGTATTACCTATACACCTCTGCCTACCCCTTCGGGGACCCTTGTGGGAAGGCGTGAGGATATATTATTATTAAACATAAGATAAGCCAGCAGCACAGCTAGTAGATAATGCGGCACAGATAATATAATATACTGACGTAATAACCTATAATATATTCCAAATATTGTACTATTATGCATAATTAAATGACATATATATTTTTTTATACGACTTGGGTGGCAAACAAGCATGCGTTCCGCCTGATGGTAAGCGGTTACCGCCGCCTATGGACGCTTGCAACACCAGGGGTATCACTCGCGCGTTGCCGACCCTGCAGGAATCTTTTATCAGAGTAATTCTTACATATCGTAACATCACAAAGTCTGTCATAAAATTTCTCAAGTTCATAAACTCAATTACATGCACCGTTCTCAAAGCAGTACCTACAAATCAAACCCAAAGTTGTTTATTTATCTTTAACCCTTTCTTACCCATTTAAGAAGGGCTTTCACTGACTCTTTGGATGTGAGTCATGTGTAAGCGTGCAATAACACCCGCTTTTAACCGGATATATATTGTGGACGTAAATACTCGTACATATGTCGAATGCCTACGCCGTCAACTTATTGGCGCAACAAACTTCGGTCCTGCAATCATATCAACTCACTAGTTCAAACAGTCGGGACTTGAACCCGCCATCTTGTCTGTCATCTTGTCATCTCGCCACTGCGGCTCAAAATACATTATACAATTTTGGTAATTTATTATAAATAAGTACTTATAGCAGACAGTTTATATTTTGAATTGAAGCATACATAGATATATTACTTTTGAGGCTATAACCTATTAAGTTCTTCTACTATCTATTCCGAGAAGTAAGTATTTAAAAGCGGAACACTCAGTATTTAAAAATAACTTAAAAATTCAATTGTAACTTATGACTTGATAGACCAAATGTAACTAATGCACTTGTAACCATGTCATAAATAAAATATACAAAAACAATACCAGCTTACTTGGGCAAGTACCTACTGGATTTATGTTACTGCAACATTAATAATTACTGTCAGCAACAGTTTATCTTAAAGCTCTCTTTTAATTGCACGCAGAGATTGTCAACGATGATACACAATTAAGGAACGCGACGTTCACTTATAGAACAATGAAATCAAAGTGTGTTGATTCTTGTAAACTACTTTCACTGAAACTAATGCTCTTTCGGCACCTTGAAAGATCACAACTAATTAAGACATCGTAAAGATCACACGTTACAATTACATTCTTGTGTAAAGTGAGACTAATAAATGCAATTGCGTTCATAATTTTTTTAGTATTCACTTCACGGCTTTTGGTAATTAAGCATTTAGTAATGACCGGATATGACGTTAGGAAACGGAAAAGTTGTAATAATAGTAATTACAATTGTGGTTTTAGGGGCTCTCAAAGTTAGATTTTATATGTGGGAGGCGATCTCCCATGACACAAACGTGATGCCATACAGTCTTCGGCCTCTGATCTAATTGATGAAAGGTATAGATCTATTTCATAGTACCAGAAACAACATCGAAACATAAACACTTTACAAAATTAGGACCTACCTATAAATTGCTTTTATGACCTTTGTAAATGCGTTACAGATAGTCGAATCGATACCGAAGATATTTTAATAGGTCGATAGATTACATTAAAATTTTATAATACAGAATGCAGACAATACTAAGAAGTAGTGGTTATTGAAAGTTATCGTGACATTAGGTGCAACGGGGCGTGACCCCACTGCGCGCTGGTTCCACAATTTGATGAACTTTGCAAGCATTCCCACGACATTCTCAAAAACACCTGTCGGCGGTACCTAATAGCTTATTTAGTTATAAAGTCGCAGTAGGAAATGGTCCGATAACAAGGATGGAATTTCCGGTCTCAATTATCCATTACCAATGCCTTAAGTGTAAGCCTGTGGGTAATGACCGTCGATCAGATTGTGCCGGCAAACGAATAGAAATGCAACGGATACAAGGGAGAGAGAGAAGAGAGATACAAGAGCCTAGCTTTTAAATTTAAGGCATTTTATGATGATATGTATTTATGATGACGTCATATTGCAGGACGCGCATCCTCGGTATGCGTATGAGTACTCCGTCAACGATCCTCATACCGGCGATATTAAGCATCAAAAGGAACAAAGGGACGGTGAAGTTGTAAAAGGTACGTACCTTATTGATAAGCACTTTACTTAACTACTTATTACGTAAGTTAACAGCCGTGATGGCCGAGTGGTCAGAGTACTCCTCGCCGCAAGTCCAGGCGGGCCTCACGTTTTCCACCAGTGAGGTATAAATAACAAAAAACTGTCCCACTTGTTGATCGGAGATTTTTATATATTTTAATTGCTTACTAGCACCACCCACCTAGGTAATATTAGTGTTGGACAAGCCATGGTGGCCGAGTGGTTCGAGTAGTTGCCTGCGACACAAAGATCGCAAGTTCTAATCCCGACTGTACCAATGAGTTTTTCTAAACTTAAGTAGAGTGATTAGTCACACCACGACCTTTACGGTGAAGGAAACATCGGGAGGAAACCTGCATAGGTTTGAGAAGCAATTCAAAGGCGTATGTATAGTTGTGCTTGAGTAACGGCGACGGACTCGCCATCTGTTACGTTGGCACCTGAAATATATCTCTGGCGGAAAGTGGGTGTGTGGGTGCTACATATACCTATACACCTCTGCCTACCCCTTCGGGGACCCTTATGGGAAGGCGTGAGGATATATTGATTATATTGCCCTTTTAATACTGCTGAGTATAAGTAAAGGTGTGGTTTCCGTTATAGCCGTAAGGGACGATTTAACTTTGAAATATGAAACGGATATAAAAATTAATATGTTTAGTAAACCTTCTAATTGTGCAAGAGTTTTATTAACTCGCTCCCATAAAACTAAAATAAATTAAACGACACTTGATGAGTGTACACAACCGCAACAATTATTCAATTATGAGTTTGTACGAGTCGAAGATTACAATATATACCTACTGCGAAAGTACGAGTATATTTGAATATACCTATGTAGATTGGTGTCTATCAGTTTGCAGTTAGATAAACAATGCATAACAAATAAGTGGGCGTTTGTTTAGTTTTTAAAACAGAAGCTCGCTGTTATGGTCCGTATATCGTGCTTATAATATGCGCGCACTGGCGCGCACGCAGTCGCATTGACAAGTCTCGTGGCTAAGCTAAGTGAACTGCAGGGTTCGTGTGCCATAAATTTTATAAGCAACTCACGTTCAAGATATATTAAATGAAATATGAATATACCGGGAAATCTATACAAAAGATATAAATACGGGATACATATACCTACTATTTGTATACCGTATGTATATCTACCTACCTATATCTGTATACGGCTATCCTCACGGCTTCCAAGATCTTTCAGAGAGTTAAGACAGTTATAAGGAAACACACTTTTTGTTGATATATTTAGGTGCCGACATTATAGATGCGTTTGCAGATAGTGCCATCCACGAAGACGAGCCCCACCGATATCTAGTTGAGGGGGTCGTGGAACGCGGGGAGTAGACCCGACTGTTCATTATAGTGTTCGTGTGTACCTAAGGTAATCAGTGTGTACCAAAAATCCTCAAACATTTGTGGAAGGTTGCACACTGACACTATAAACTATAAGGATGAATAGTGGGGCGCGTCTTCGTTGATGGCACTAGCTATATGGCATGACTAATACTCAGGAAAAGTAAATAGCCGCCCTAGTTCATTTAAGTAGCAAAGTTCCCGCACGTTACGATGGACCTGAACTTTCTAGTAGACTGCTTAAACTCAATAGAGTGTTGTTTGTTGCTGTTTGATTTATTTCGATTACGATTTACTTTAACTTTAATTACTTCTCTTAAGTAAGATGTGTTAATACAAAATTGTGTGGATTTATCCAGGTCAGTACTCCCTCGTGGAGCCGGACGGCTCGGTGAGAACGGTGAACTACGTCGCCGACTGGGAGACTGGTTTTCACGCCGACGTGCGCAATAGCAAAGACAATCAACATTAGACATAGTTAATCTAACGGCCTCGCCTTACTTGACCACGCTACCAGTCGCCTAATCTGCACATTTATCATCAAATTTGAATTTACCCATTCAATACAAACGCCAACAAGGCCGGATCTAAAAGATATATTATCATTTTGTTCGGAGATTATGTATTATAACTATATAAGACTTTGTTCGAGTAATTAATGCTGCTTGATGAATTTAATATTCAAGAGAAACGAATTGATGAACACACATGAACACGCAAGTGCCTTCTTATAATAAGAATCCTTAATTATGTTATTAATGATACGAGACATACTTTTTTCGAAGGGTTTTTCAGACCATGCTTTATTGATTGTTTCGGGGTACTTATAAATATCAATTATGACCCAATTATAGTCATGTGATCGATATACTGTATTAAGCTGAGAGCAGGCAGGATGGCGAGATATAAATATTGTACCTAATTAGAAAATATTTGTGTCCTTTATACTTCCATAGTGTTAATATTTTTGTATAAATTAGACTGAAGAGAAATAAAATTTAGTTAATAATTTTTTGTTTTTTTTTTCCATCCACCAATATTATCCGTTTTTTTGTATCATTAACAATAAATATATGTAAATATATCTCTGCCTTCAGGGACCATTGTGGGAAGGCGTGAGAATATAAAAATAGGCAATCTTGAGGAAATTTGAAATTATATTTGCCAAAATTCAAATAAGTTATTGATTTTAATGTCCACTTAACGTGACGGACTATACCTATTGCTAAGACAAACACAATCAATTGAGGCTGAGAGATTAAGATAAATAAAACAAATGATTTAATTAACAATCATAAATAATTTATTCCCATCTTAGCCCATTTTCCAGTAAAATATCACTTTATAGGTGTAGAAGACTTATATGCTACAAATTAATCTTAGGTAGATAGGTGTATATCACAGTATCCCAATTCCCAGTAACATCAAGGTGCCAATTCATACATTACCCACTATCATGGCATGACATACTTTTTGACTTCATTCCCATTATAATAACATTTAGGACATGCATAGCTTTGGTCTGCAGTTTTATTTGCCTGAAAAATCAATAAGTTTGTGAGTATGAATATAATTCAATCACGCGTCGACATAAAAACGGAATTGCAGGAAATAGCAAGCGCAGGTTGTCTGTAACCTAAATTAACATGCATAGATATCACGTCGAGTTGTAGACTGTAGAAAAATATTGTAAAATCTGCCAGCAAAGAGTTACTTAGTGTTATGAAAAAAGTGAACTAAAAATAATATGGGATTATTGTTTTCCTCCATTGAAAATAATAAGTTAAAAACTTATTATTGGTTTAGTACCATTTTTTTGTACCGGTTCGGTAATGTAATTAGTGGGTAGAGATGTACAGCGCCAGTTCTATCTAGACTTACAGACCTCTTTTGGTTTGGCCTGATATTAAGCGGTCTATGATATTTGATATTAAAAGTCCCGAGATAATTTGAATCTTCATATAAATTTCTGGTGTCTCTGCACATCCAAAATTTTCCAAATTGAGGCGTTTTTTGTACTACTGGGGTCATCCAATTAGAAATCTTATTTTATGTGTGTCCGTATTGCATTCTCTACTATTTGAAAAATAAGTAAACCAACCATCAAACAATAATAACAGAATATATGACTGCAGCCCATTGTGTGTGGTAAGATAGGGTTATTGGAACAACAAGCGCAGGTACTGTTTGGTGTCATAACAGCCGTTTGAGAGGTTGTTGGTGACCGCTCATACTTCCTCCACCACACATATTTCAATACATTTGACAGCTTCTTTCTCAATCCAAATATGTTGATCAATGACAGAGTTGTTCCTATTAATTCCTAAAAAATAACAAATTACTTTGCATGAAAAAAAGTTGGAAATCAAAAAACTATTGCGAGAACTTATTTCATTTGAAGAAACTGGTTACTTACAACTAAAATACTTATTGATAATAAATTTAACTCAATATTATCCATTAGCTACCTTTAAAAAAAAAATTATAATAATAACCTTTTGATTTTGTAGTAATACTTTCATATATTTTTTTATTGCATTATGATGACAAACATTATTAATCAATTTACCACCATATGAACCAAATCACCAGACGATAAGATATTTTACTATCCTATTCATAATTTCATTGCTTCATTCATAAATTATGTATACATACAGTGTGCATGTAGCACAACATGGCAAGTCCCCCAAGGGTAAGAGTAGAGTGCCAGAGTTCTCTCTGAGGTTACTCTATGTCCACATTCATCCATCTCTTTGTATATGCTCAGCATTTTCAACTATTATTGAAGTTCCTACTTGTGAGTATCCAATCAATTTGATCAAGTGAATACTTACAATAAAATTATGCCAAAGAAGTTCTCTTGTCCATGAAAAGTCAGTCAAATCCTCTCTAGTCAGCTTATCTGCAGTCAGTTCCAAGCCAAGTATGAAGTCTATGAGTAGGGGGTATCTGCCACTTTGAATAAACCTCAACAAATTCAAAATATCAGCTATAAGTTGAAATGTTTCCAACTTGTGAACAAGGTTCTGAACTTTCTGGTTTGATGCATAGCTATAAATAGCTCTTTCTCTTAAATAGTTTAATCCCACAGTGTAGCCATAATACCAATGTAGCTTTGCTTTAGAAATGTTATCAGTTTTGTATTTAAGTGATAACATTTGCTGACCAAATGTATATTGCTTATCATACACTGAATATTTAAATATTAATGACCTAATCAGGAGTTCTAGCTCTGGCAAGACTGCTTGAAGATAACGAGGCTAAAAGGAACAAAATGCAGGTTAAAGACAGGTCATTCAAACAATGCCTAATTTAGACGAATGCAATCTTACTTCTATATACTTTGTTGCCTGAAAGACAAGTTGTTTGAAAAGCTCTTCAAGTTGTTTATCCAATTGTATCGCATCCAACTGAAAGAAAGCAAATATATATCATATAAATTTATTAATTAAGTAATCTAAATTAAAAGCAGTAGAGACGGCTAAAACATATTTTAATGTAAAGCCTCTTGACTAAAATAATGTAATCTATGCGGAAGATCAACAATCAATAGTGGACTTTGACAGTGTATGATAACAGTAGTTGTAAAAAACTTGACTTCCCTTTCAAATTCATTTTATATTTAACACTCCCTACAACCAATTCGTAGAATATTTCAAAAACGAGAATAAATGGTTAGGATAAATATGCAAAGAAAACAAATTTCACATCACCTGGGTCACCCGGGGTATATAATTTAGAGACATATTATGATATTTTCTTCCTAATTTTTTTACCAAGTTTATGGCACCTATGTAATAGGTTGCTAAATTTAAACTTATAATTGAAATTGAAGTATACTGAGTATTCAGGATCGGATATAACAAAACATTAATAATATTCTAGTGAACATTATATATAATTGCTTAAACTCTATTATGATCAGTAAGATCATTTACATTGTTTACAAAATAAAATAACCTCACTGACTTAATAACCCACAGAGTCCTAATATATCTAACATGCGTTAACATCTCTAGTTCGTCTGTGGTGAATACCTGAACAGACGGACCAGATTACTAAATCGAGACTAAATCTAAATCAAGGAACAGACCGCAGCTGATCAAAGCTATCTAATTGTCATAGTTCTGAGATGGCCCGAGGAGCACTACAAAACCTTTTTTATTCAAATTATCTATGCACTACGTATTTATCTATGAAGGCTTGTTTTTGCTAGGTTTAACGCGAACCAAGGAACTGGTAAGAGCTTAGTTTCAAGTTAATACACTAATAAAAAAAATCAAAAAATTTAAACAGACTTGACTGAAAGCCGTTTATCCGCGTCATGGTTTTTAATGACAAAAAAGCGACAATGTTATCATTGTGTTATTGACTGACAGTGACAGTTAAATATTGATTGACGATCAGGGTAGCGTTGCTCTACTCGTTGAGTGAGTTGATTGATTAATCAAGAAAAAGTAGATAAATAATTTCTTCCCTATAAACAGGGAACGTTTGTTTGCTTAGATACATAATATAATACCGGCCACAATGGTTGTGTCTCCACAAAGTCCTGCTGCTGAACCACAAGGGGCGCAAGCCAAAAGAATCAATATGGCGTCAAAGCAATCATCAGTGGCAGATACTAGAGCAGAACTAGCGGAATTAGTGAAGCGCAAAGCCGAAGTGGCAGTGAGTTGTAGTCACTTGATTGTCCATGTTTAATTCCTTTGTTACAGTATTAATTCTACTTTAAATATATAGAAATCCTTATTTCCTTTGAGTCTAAGCATCCTCTTGCCATCCACCCGGCCCCTTTTATAAACAATGAGTTATATATACAAGAAAATGCAAACAAATCCTTCATTTAACCCTATGTAAATGCTGTGCACATATATAATTAATCTGTGTATTTGTTGTTTAAGGAGACCTTGGCAAATTTAGAACGGCAAATCTATGCTTTTGAAGGATCATACTTGGAAGATACACAACTATATGGCAATATTATACGAGGTTGGGATAGATATCTCACCACAAACAAAAGCACAAATTCCAAAGCAGATAAACGTAATAGAAAATTTAAAGAAGCAGAAAGGCTGTTCTCAAAGTCATCTATAACTTCAATGGCTGTAAGTAATTCACAAAATTATTTGGTTTGATTTTTGAGTTGGTTACCATATTTAACTGGTTGGTATTGTCAAAAATATGTGATCGTGAATGTCTATACAAAATTATTGTTTAACATTTCAGGCGGTCAGTGGCCTTGTCGACCCAGCTGAAACTAAAAGTAAGTTTAGTCATATCACAAGTATAATTTTATGAAATTGAAATAGGTAGGCACTACCAATATGACTTATACCTAAAAGTGGATATGTAGATGGCTGTATACAAGGTATAAGACATTGTTAAACTATTATGATGTAATCTTTGTTATTCCCATTTCTAGATGAGAGGAATAGTGAGACAGAATCCCAAACAAATGATGACTCATCAGATACACAAATCAGTTCAGGATTGAATATTGGAAGTTTGAACCACACTACAATACATGGATCTACAGAGAGTATTGCAACAAAGCCATCTGGCAAACAGCATACAAATGGGGGTATTGAAAAGGTGATCAGTCACTCCCAAACTAAGCAGAGTGTGACTCAAAAGATTGCAACTTCGTCTGGAATGCTACAAAAAGCATTTGGGAGTGACAGTAAAATGTTATCAGCTGTTGGACTAGATAGTCGCCCTGGAACCCCAAAAGACAAAGACAATCTGAGCCTTATGAACAAAGGAGATATGACCCCTAATTCCTTGAAACACAAACTGTCTAACAGCACGAATGGCAATAGTGTCAAAAAAAGTAACAACAAAAAAGCAAGACACAGATAATCACATGGAATAACAATGCACAATTTTGCTTAAAAGAGTATTTATTAAACTCATATAATAATATTAGGAACCAACTTTACATGACTGGAATGTAAAATTGACAACAAATCAAACTTGCTTTGATTTACACACAAAAATATCAATTAAGACTAGTTTGAGACAATTTATAAATTAATAAATCTGTTGTAA
>JACCPG010000512.1:0-18101 GCA_016069955.1 Drepana arcuata | reverse complement strand
TGAGCCGTGGTGGCCGAGTGGTTCGAGGAGTTGCCCGCGACGCAAAGGTCGCAAGTTCGAATCCCGACTGTACCAATGAGTTTTTCTGAACTTAAGTACAGTGATTAGTCACACCACGAGCTTTACGGTGAAGGAAAACATCGAGAAGAAACCTGCATACGCCAGAGAAGAAATTCAAAGGCGTATGTATAGTTGTGCTTGAGTAACGGCGATGGACTCGCCATCTGTCACGCTGGCACCTAATATACCTCTGGCGGAAAGTGGGTGTGTGGGTATTACCTATACACCTCTGCCTACCCCTTCGGGGACCCTTGTGGGAAGGCGTGAGGATATATTATATTATTATTATATATTATATTGAAGAACGATTGACGAAAAACTGTATAAGGCGAGTGTGAATGAAAGTGTTGGAAGGGGTAGACCTAGGCGGACGTTTCTAGACCAAATTAGGGACGTCTTGAAAAAAGGTCAGGTCAAGAGTACCCTAAACCGAAGAGCATGTATGAAGAGAATAATGAAAGTGGACGAAGCGAAAGAAGTATGTAAGGATGTAGCAAGTGGAAAGAAGTGGTCTCTGCCTACCCCTACGGGAAAGAGGCGTGATTATATGTATGTATGTATTATATTATATTTTGTATTACGCATTTAACCCATATTAAACGGCAATGATCCCAAGGGGATTTCCGGATAAAACTTATAAACTAAACGATTTGATAAAAACTAAATTACGTATTGTGTTACCATCTTCTAATGTATACACACGAGTATGTATATATCAAATTGACAGTTTTATCATTTCAGTTAAATTGGGTTTCATTAATTAATACTCCGCTCTGGACAAAAGGGACAGAAGTGCTTCAAACTTAGCTCATAAGTCAGACTTACGTTAATTTGCGCTGTGATCAACAAATCCACAGTGTTGAACTTATATTAAACGCATTTGGGAAATTATATGTAGGTACATACATACATTTACGTAAATACGATCGCTCAAAGAAGGAATATAAATAGGAGTTATATTTTGATAGTGAGTAGCCATGGGGGTAGCCTCAAGAGCGGTATGACATAAAATCTCTCCCGTTCGTATTTTAAGTTACTTGACTGGTAAATACTTACGTCATTACTCCACTGGTAATACGTGGATGCAACACAAAGACTGCTAGTTCGAATTCTAACTATATCAAGGTAGTTTTTTCTCATTTTAAGTTCAGTGTGATTACACGGTGATGTTTTACGGTGAAGGAAGACATTCAACTAAGACGGAATGATGAGTTCATTCCGTCTTAGTTAAATGTCTTCCTTACGATTACATAAGAATTTCAGCGAAAATTTGATCGACAAATTGTTGGAGTCTGTAAGCTACGGTCACCGTTTACCATAATACCGTACGCCCCCGCTACCTTTGTAATAAAAAAAGTAAACGCTACATGTCGAACAAGACTCATGAGAACCTGTTTCGCAAGTGCTTTAGTTTAAAGGAAACAGTTTAAAAAAAGCTTTGAAAGCTTAAGCAATATAATATCCATTAGGATTGCATAATCGTAAGGTGACAAAGCTATTCGAAACAGTGGATGATGTCTACTCTCGAAATTAAAGAAATCCAGGTAGATTTGTTACTCGTGAAATTCCTCGGGTTACAAAATTTTAGTAAAAAATTAAAAAATTTAAATTAAAAAAAAATTATATTATCTTTATAGTGAAAACGTGTATGTACTTATTTCATGCTTTATACAAATAAGTTATAATATTATAATTATCTATACTTATATTATGAAGAGGAAATATTTGTATGTAAGTAGGTTTGAAGGAAACAAAAAGTACTGGACCGATTTTAAAAATCTTTCACCATTTAAATTTTCTCCACCATTAATGCCCGCCCGCGCAAGGCTGGGACGGGCCGCTAGTTAATAATAAAAAAGCTTACTAACAAAAAAAAAAAACTAAGTTCTGTCATAATATCACGACATAAACACACGCTATTGGCGCGTAATAATGAATTCTATGGTACTCAATATTGTCGTGTGAACTGTGAATATTTGCCGAAGCTGTCAACACTGTATGGCCGCAATATCGTCACGAGCTTTTGTTAAAGGGCTTTGTATCAAAACACGTCTATAGCGCCAATAACATGTTCAGACTACGATTTATTGCCCTGTCAGTGTTCAGTAACTCTTGGACGTATGTAAGCATTACAATGATAATAACTCTTTGCATTTATACTTCTTCACGTTCTATGATTTGCAAAAAAAATTGATAACAAATAGATTTTGATATGATCTTATAAATCTAGGGTCGGCAGCGCACCCCTGGTGCTGCCACATCACCCGTGTGGCATATTTTTTTTTTATTATTATTATATAAATACTATACTATACTAGTGAAGGAAAACATCGAGAGGAAACCTGCATAAGTCTGAGAAGAAATTCAAAAGGCGTATGTATGGTCGTGCTTGAGTAACGATGGATTCGCCATCTGTCACGTTGGCACCTAATATACCTCTGGCGGAAAGTGGGTGTGTGGGTATTACCTATACACCTCTGCCTACCCCTTCGGGGAACCTTGTGGGAAGGCGTGAGGATATATTATTATTATTATACTATACTATATAATATACTAGCTGTCCCGCCCAGCTTCGCCCGGGTGAAAAAGTAAAATTATTTGTAACAGTTGTGATGTAAGCTATCCTATCTTTTAAGTTGGATCAAACTGCACACGGTGTGCAAATTTGATTGAAATCGGTTAAGTAGTTTAGGAGTCCATTGCGGACAAACAACGTGCCACGTCATTTATATATGTATATTAAGATTATACTATATTATATGAATATATACTCGCCATCTGTCACGTTGGCACCTAAAATATATCTCTGGCGGAAAGGTATGGTAAGGTGTATGGGTATTACCTAAACACCTCTGCTTACCCTTTCCGGGGACCCTTGTGAAAAGGTGTGAGGATATAGATATACAAATACTTTATTTACGAGCTTTACCCACATAAAATTCCATAGATTTCTTCTTCTTTTTCTGGAATAAACTTATCCTTTGTGTTAATTTCGTTGTGTTCCAATTCTGTTCAGCACCTTTTGCGTGAAGGCGGAACACACATCCAAACATACTTTCACGTTCACAATATTGGTAGGATAACAACAATACATAATAACACGAGACAGTCGTGGCTACCTATAAATAAAATACTACCTTCAAAACGTTAGCCTGCGGCAACGTGCTAAGAAGACTAGCACCTATAGAAGTCCGTAGCCAAATAACAAAATTTTTTGTGTTGTTCCTACGCGGTGAATAAGGTTTCCAGTAATGAGCTCCTTGGGGAGGGGGGAGGATTGTCACATTGTGTTGGAAGCAGAGGAATAAACCCATTATGCTGCCAACACACTATAACTCTTCGAACACAGAGTGGCAACACGCAAGTGATACTTCGATATCGTGAGCGTAAATAAGCTGCGGTAACCGTTTCCCATCAGATGGGCCGTATGCTTGTTTGCCAATCTTGTTGAATAAAAAAAAAATCTGCCGCACCTGCACATTGAATAGCACCGATGATTATTTCTAATAAGAGACCACCATTAGTAGACGCAAAACTTTTTAAGAAGGTGCTTCTGACTTAAGAACAAGATTCATGTTGTTTCTAAAAGAAAATAGGAAAAAATAACAACCGTCTGGCCTAGAGGACAAAGCACCTGAGCAAAGCTTAAGGGCACAGGTTCAATTCCTGCTAGTGTAACTTTAGGCTTGCATTTAAACACGAAACAAGTTTAACGAAGCAAGCTTAGTTATTATTTATAAATGCTATGCAAAAAGAGTAGCGAAAAAGTAATTGGCACATTAAAAATACGTTAATATGGCAAAAGAAAAATGTTGGCCTTTTTAAAAACGTATCGATGACCTATAATTTAAAATAATAATATAATGATAATTCGTGGCCTTATAATAGTAGATTCGGCAATTAGAGAACTCTCGGCGATCAGAGAAAGAATCCTTCGGTATAATTAAGCAAAGAGGTTGTTGGTATCTCTGCAAGGCTGCGGCTCGTATTAAGTTAATGTGCGTTTGAGTTAATTGTACCCATTTGCTTCTTGCATGCTCCTTCGCTACGCTCGATAACGTAGTAATATTGCCTACTAAACTGTTACTAAAGCTTATTTTGATACTATAAAATAGTGATTTAGATTTATCTACCCTATGTTAGTACGAAGGGGTGCTAATTTACATTAAACTTCTTATCATCACGCCTTCCCACAAGGGTAGGCAGGGGTGTGTGATTAGTACCACACATCCACTTCCCACCACATATTTTTGTGTACCACGTGAAAATGTTAGAGAAGTAATACAAGGACGTATGTATAGTGCCGGAGTAAAGGCGATGGACTCGCCATCTGTTACGTTGGCATCTAAAAATATATCTGAAATCGGCGGAAAGTGATGACCTGAGTTCTCTTCCTTTCTATCATATCTTAGTAATATATTTTTTTAAGCTACCATGATTAAAAATCGCCCATTTAGTTAGTGAAAGAAAAAAATGTGTTGCAGCATGTTGTGCTTAATGTTGGGGGAGGAATCCTTAAGACCATGAACTTCAATAGAACGATACAAGATAAAAGCAGGCTTTGAATGTTTTGCGGAATGTGCGATCAGGGAAGTAGTCATTCAGAGTGAAAAACCATAACTGTGTGAGACATTGAGGTTATTACCGCCGTAAACCATATCAGCTCATGTCATCAATACATAAAAGATACGTAAAGATACGTAGATGAATTTTCTTCAATTTAAATCCATACTTATCTATATTAATCATATATACAGAAAATGTACACATCAGCACACATACTGTTGTGGCCGAGTGGTGTGATTGGTTGCCTTCTATCACCCACATTCTATCTCCCAGCTTTGAATACAGTTGAAATTTACCTTTGATTAAATAGCATGGAGTTAGGGTGATACTCTTAGTTTCTCCATCACTGGGGCAGCTCGTTTGTTGGTTACTTTAGTAATAAGATAATATATTACAAGGACGGGAACGTTAAGAGTACTCGAAACCGACGAGCATGTATGATGAGACTGATGAATGTGGACGAAGCGAAAAAGCTATGTAAGTCTGAAGAGAACTGGCGCTCTATACTCTCTGCCTACTCCGTCAGGGAATCGGCGTGATGATACGATGATGATGAATATAATATACCATGAGTTTCCATCAGTCATCGCCATCTGTCACGTTGACAACTTAATATATTTCGCTGTCTTCCTCTTCGGGGAGAATTGCGGGAAGACGTGAAGGCATGAACCTAATCAAACCCGCACTCTAATTCGTTTGTCACTAGAAAATATATATGCATGAAAGCACCATTAAAATCCGTGTAATAAGCTATAAAGTACACCATAAAATGGTTGTCATAACTTCCGTGTACTACCGAAATTTGCTATAAAAGAAAAATGCCACAATGTCGGCTCCCTGACGAAGGTCTATTGCATTGTTATTGTGGGGTGGATAAATTTGCTCAACATCGAGAGTACTTCACGATCGTCCAGCTTGTATGGAGGGACTGATGCATATGAAAGAGGTCTATAAGTCTAAAGAGAAGCGCTCTACTCTCTACCCAATACGCGATGATATGAATGTATGTATGCTTTGCTAATACAACTTTGTTTAAACATCTCGTATAAATAGGATTTTTTTGTCAGGATTTGAAGATGCAACTTAAAACTTTCCGCTAGCTTTGTATGATTCAAATGAAGATTAACGATTTTAATTGAACATAAAAACACACAGTGAATGTTACTCCCTTTAATATGTTCTACTTTTGTTAATATTGGTGCTTTGTATTTCTTCGTGTTGAGGTATTCACTACACTCGACCAATTCTAGAAGGCCTTGTTCTATTTTCTGCGATATCCTATTATAACTATAAGGTCCTAAAAATAAGAGGTCCTATGTTTTTTTTACAAATTCTAGACGAAGTCGGCTAACTGCAGTAATTAAATAAACTCATTCCTAATGTACGGCCGTGGTCCGTATTAACAAATTGCAGTAGCCGCTACGAAGTTGAACTGTGGTCATTACGAAAAATACTCTTAAGTTTGGACATTTCGTACTTTTGAGGAAGCTTAACGACTCCGAGGTTTTCAAAGTATTTACAATGTATTTTTCCTTTTGCATGGGCTTATACTACTAAGTTGCACCAATATAAAGCTACCAATGGATTACCAAAAGAAAATAACCTTATATACATTTTATAGCCGTGGTTGCAGAGTGGTTCGAGCAGTCGCCTGCCACACAAAGTTTGCACGTTCGAATCACGAATGTATCAATTAGTTTTTCTGAACATAAGTACAGTTATTAGTCACACAACGAGCTTTACGGTGATGAAAAACATCAAGAGGAAACCTGCATACGTTTTAGGAGAAATTCTAATTATTATGCGGTAGACAGCATCTTGTCACCTTGGCATCTTAAATATCTCCGCTTACCCCTTCGGGAGCTCTTATGAAGGCGTAAAAATAATATTATATGGGGAGGTTCTTTTGTGTCTTCGTGCATTTCCCATTAGGGAAGGTGTAGGAAAGGTCAATCACACCACAATATTTACGATGTTCTAAGTTCAGAAAAAAACTTATTGTTGCAGTCAGGGTTTGAACTGGAATCTTTCGAACAACACGGTCACGTTGGCTTTCTGTAAGTATTTTCTATCATTAACTAAAAGTTCTATCGTTAAGTAGATAAGCATCTTTTTAAAATAGTAAATTTAAAATTTTGCATTGTTATTTATCTGGTATATTATCTTGGACTCGCCATCTGTCACGTTGGCACCTAATATACCTCAGGCGGAAAGTGGGTGTGTGGGTATTACCTATACACCTCTGCCTACCCCTTCGGGGACCCTTGTGGGAAGGCGTGAGGATATATTATATATATTATTATTTATCTTCTTATAATACACATTCTATCAAAATCGGGCCATTCACCACAGAATTTTATTATATTGTGAAATATCTCTCTATTCTTCTATTTTTCTATAGGTATGCAGATTTTCTCTCGGTATTTTTCTTTACGAACGAAAAATCACGGTTGAATAACTCATTGGCACCCCTTCTTACTTGTAGAAATTGGCTTTCTAACACAGGCTGCCGTATGTAGCTGAAGCGCTAAACTAATCTATTTACGTGCGCTACATTCGAAAAGTTTATACTTAAAATAAACAAGCAACACGGCTCCTGGCAGTTAAATTTTAAATGAAGCCTTATAAACGACAGCGTGCCATTTTTTATTTTCATTCTGATCCCGTGGGAATGAGTGAATCATATAACAGTGAGTGTACTGTGTAAAAACACGAGACTTATGCGTTTGCTTGCGTAACGAGGACTCCCAATTTGGTGGGCGAGGTGTGTCTGCACACAAGGGTGTGATTCGCCTGAAACTGCCGGCTTATTGAGGGATTTAAGACTTTTATTCGGTATATGATTTAATGGAGCTAACGGAGCATGCATTCTCATAGTAAGATTTAGGTAGTAGGTTTTGAAACAGCTAGAAATTAATTTGATTGGTTCCGTCCCATCTTGACGACAAATCAGTAGCGGCTCTTATTATTTAGAGGATGAGTGAACAAAGATTGACGAAACAGATATACAAAGCAAAAGTGTGTGCAAGAAGAGGCAGAGGAAGGCCACGTTCCAACTACCTGGAACAAATCGATTGGACGCTACACACACTAGTCTGTACATAAACACTCGTATTTGGCCTAAATAGCACTTAATTCGTCGTGAATACACAGGTGTTCTCCGTTTAACGGGAGCACAAACTATTGTTCCAATTTCAGGCGGGTTTGGTTTAAGTACCTACCTCATAATAAAGTTTGCTTTGTATGAAATCTGAAGTTAGCTATTTAATAAATAGCCTTAAGGCTGCCCTAGTAGAAGATCAACAAAGATGTTAACAATACACTGTTCACGGTAACTAATACAATATATAGGCCCCAAGTTCATGATGAAAAGTTATACATATATTTTACGTTGTTATACATAAGTACTATCTTGGGATCTTTATGTCTTCCTACAAGGGTCCCGAAGGAGTAGGCAGAGGTGTAATAGCACTTAACTTTTGAATATAGTACGTTTTACTGCTAGCCAATACAAAATTTAATACCAGTGATTGAATTGTTTTATATGTCGGACCACAAAGTATATTTTCTTACGGCTATTTCAATCACCGTAAAAGTCGTGTTGTTACTTGTACTCACTTTTCAGATTCTGTAAAAGTTATTAACGGAGGCTTAAATGTGGGTAACGATATAAACACATACGTTAAACGCCCTAAGCCGAGGTTCGTAGCCCACAGGGGGTGCTCTTAGCTGTGTTGCTTAGTACTAAAGTGCCTGGCTGGAGGCTTAGGTCTCGCCATTGACCGGTTAAGTGGCAAATGTTCCCGGAACTCACGCTACGAGAGACAATTCCAAAAAATTCAACATACGTTCAAAATAACTGTTTTATTTTTACAGTGTGTGTGTGTGTCGTTAAGAAACAATAAAAAATACGCATCTATATATGGAAGTAAACAAAATGTAAGAACAACTTTTAATAAATAATATAATAATAAATAAATATGATACGGCTAGAAAAAATTACTGTTCGTCCGTTTGTTCTGGCTCATCTCCGAAAAGTTTGAAGTAACTTTCACTGGCAAAAAAATGATTTTATAACGAGTAACTTATAGATAACTTATATCACGCCTTCCCACAAGGGTCCCCGAACTGGTAGGTTTAGAGGTGTATTGGTAGTAAGTACCCCACACCCACTTTCCGCCAGAGATATATATTAGGTGCCAACGTGACAGATGGCGAGTCCATCGCCCTCACTCGATCACGACTATACAAACGCTTTTGAATTGCTTCTCAGATGTATGCAGGTGTCCTCTCGATGTTTTCCTTCACAGTAGAGTTCGTGGTGTGACTAATCACTGACTTAAGTTCAGGAACACTCATTGGTACAGTCGGGATTCGAACTTGCGATGTTTGTGTCGCAGGCAACTACTCGAACCACTCGGCCACCACGGCTTTCATTTACTAAGATTACTTTTATTTTAGAAAACGACCGAGGGATTTTTACTGTGATTGTATCTGTCATTGGTTCCTCACCAATAACAATATGTCTAACGTACTCGTGAACTAACCATTTGGAATTATAAATCATCCACCGTCGTTCTCTCTACTGTACTTGATAATGGCAGTCGAGGATAACACTCACAGTTAAAGAGAATTGAACACGTTGCGGGGCGAATTGTAACACGCAACAATTACTGTTTACGACCTCTGAGAGCACGGACGGTCGTTAAGTATCGCGAATGATATTAATGTTGCTTAAATACATACATACATACTGTCACGAGTCCCTCAAGGGGTAGGCGGGACAGGTAGAGAGATTATATTCTCCAGGTAGACTTTCACTGCGTCCACATTCATTTGTCTTCAAATGCTTGTCAGTTTCGAGTACTATTGACGTTCCCATCTTTGATTGTTCCATATTAAAATCTAGGTTAAATATGATTTTGGTTTTGAATACCACGGCATTCTCGTAACATTCGAAGGTAACAACAATTAGTGTGTCAAATTTTGATTAACATTGGATCTGCGAAAGGCTGTTCTCTATGAGTTTTTAAATTAGAAGGCCATAACGTTTTAATATTATATTGGTTTTGTAATTTAGTACTGTGGTGGCCGAGTGGTTCAAGTAGTTGCCTGCAACACAAAGATTGCAAGCTCGAATACAGACTGAATCTTCTTTATTCTTTTTATATCTTTTACTTTTTCTTTGTTTTCTGAATTTAATTCAGTGTTTAGTCACATTGCGAGCTTTTCGGTGTAGGGAAACATCTGGAGGAAACCTGAAGATGTTTGTGTGACTCGTGGTGAGACTCGATATCTGTTACGTTGGCACCATAAGTATATCTCTGGCGAAAATTGGGTGTGTTTGCTACCTATCCAATATACTTTCGCTATATAATACGCATACTCTGCTAGATTCCCAGATGTCGATTAACTAATACCTAAAGCCGCATTCAATTACCATAATAGGCAGTGAATGTTTAGAAAAATAAGACATAACCGCTAAGTGTTCACGGTATGAGCCTCTGCTTATGTATGAGATGCAAATGATAACTGAAATGAGATGGAGGAAATAGCAATAAGACGAATATGAACGAACAACAGCGGTCAATGGCATTGCTAAGGTCGCACACTTGAACTTCCCTTCCCTCTTAGAGTGGGCGTTAAATCTATATTTATCCCTCAAGAGGCGCCACACTGTCCACCAAGTTATGCCATATGTATACATTTCGTTACAAACGACGTGTTACGTTGTTTTGGACATATGGAATATGGTTAAGAAAGATTGAAGAACGGATATAAAAAAATGTTCGATACGAAAAGTATCCGGAAAAAGAGGTTGATCACGTTTCATGACGACCGTCTGGTCTAGTGGTTAGAGCTCCTGACTGCGAAACTTGAGGTCGCGGGTTGTAATCCCGCTGAGGGCAGATATTTGTGTGATGAACACGAGTATTTGTACCTTAGTCTTGGATATCGAATGTATTTATGTATAAATATATCTATATAAGTAAATATATCGTTGCCTAGTTACCATAACACAAGCTTAATTTGGGACTAGGTCAATTTGTGTGGAATTGTCCTGGGTATTTATTTTATTTTTTTATTTATCTACCTTTATTTAATCGAACGAACACTCAACTATGGGAAAGTCAAAAGTACTAGTAACATGGTGCATGTGTGACTTATGTAGGTATGTGAATGTGGAGGTCTGTATGTCTAGAGAGAATTGCCGCTTTTCTCTCGCTGTTCACCCCATGAGAGACTCGGCGTGATGATCTGAATGTATATTAACATTTCGTAGAATTTACAAACAACAATCAACTATATTATATTTGAAAAAGTAATAATAAATATAAACTACCTATAAGTAGAATAAATGTCCCAAATCTGTGTCGATGTTATCCTTCGCCGTAAAGCTCGTGGTGTGACTAATTACTATACCTACTTAAGTTCAGAATAACTCATTGGTACAGTCGGCATTCGAAGTTGCAATCTTTGTGTTGCCGACTACCCGAACCTCTCGGCCACCACGGATCGAGTCAGTTCTGTAGGTATCAGTGAGCGATTTAAATGGTGAAGTACCCGCCTACTCACACTTCGCCGGAGATGTATAATATAGGTCCCAATGTGACGGCAAATCTGTCGCCATCCTTCATGCTTGACTTTTTACATACGTGGTTGAACCTCCTCAGAGATGTTTGTATTCCCTCATGGTAGATATATCCATTTCATTCTGTTGGCCTAGAAAGATATGGCGCTCTTCGCACTCTCCCTAACCCGTGAGGGTAAATGCTGCACAGTAACTATCAGTGCAGGTAGTGATCATATTACTAAAGTGACCTTAATAAACAATATTATCTTAATATTTCATATATTCACGTCTACCCACAAGGGTCCTCGAAGGGGTAGGCATTGGTGTATAGGCACTACCCACCCACGAACTTTCCGCCAGAGATATATTTTAAGTGCCAACGTGACAGATGGCGAGTCCATCGCCGTTACTCAAGCATGACTATACATATGCCTTTGAATTTTTTTCTCAAGCGTATACAGATTTCTTCTCGATGTACGGTAAAGGAAGACTTTACCGTAAAGCTTGTGTTGTGACTAATCACTCTACTTAAGCTCAGTAAAACTCATTAGTACAGTCTAGATTAGAACTTGCAATCTTTGTGTTGCGGGCAAATACTCGAACCACTGCCGGGTGGTGGCCGCACCACGGCTAATATTAGTGTAATAAATAAAAATAAAATGAATGGATAGATATGTCCAAAGGCTTAATGGCGCTTCCCTAGCAGTATTTTGGCCTCAACTACAATATAAGTCAGCGCCGTCAGAGGTCCTAAAGATTAATGACAGTTTTGCCCGCTGCGACTGGAGTTGGGTTTCTTTAAACAAGTCTTGGGTAATGATCGCCGGACACCCACTCGCTGATCGTTTGTGTGCTCCCCACAGTTTGTCTTGAATGTAACAAGGCGGCAATTTGCGTAATGTATGCGAAGACGTTGTTATACTAAATACTAAGAGGTATTTAATTGCTTCCTTTTGTTCTCATTGTAAGGTATAAATACGTGGGACATTATGAGTACAATTCTCATAGACATTATTTGTATACATTGAGCCTGTGTCTGCAGGATTGTTTACTACGAGGGAAAATGTTGTTATACACGTTATTATAAATGAGTTGTTTATGAACTTAAGTACAGTGATTAATTACACTACGAGCTTTAAGGTGCAGGAAAACATCGAGAGAAATCTTATTACGTTTGGAAAGAAATCCAATGATATATACGTGCTTGAGAAACGGCGACGGACTCCCTATCTGTCACGTTGGCACTTACATATATCTTTGGTGAAAAGTGACTGTGACACAACTAGGTCTATTTATTATCTATATATATGTATATATAAATGTTATGTCGGTTTGTGTACGCTTCAAAAATTCAAAAACTTCTGCACTGCTCGAACTGAAATTTAGCATGCTATATAATCCGTATCAAGGATTGTTTTTATCTATTCTTGCACCAGTTACCCGCAGCGAAGCGTGGCAGGGTACAGCTAGTTATTAATAATAATTGAATTGACATAGTGTCTATGCCAAATAATAAGGGGTAAAATATATTTTTTGTACGGCAAGGGTGGCAAATTTGTGTACGACCTCGTATGCGGTTTCCACAGCCTTTGATTGTTTGGAAGAATTGGTGTTGTCTCACGTTGTCGACCTAGCTGAAGTATCACCTATGAAATCTGTTTTACAGAATTGTATGCAGTACTCGCTTATAATAATAATCGTTTATTTCAGGCAACATATTTAATGTATGCTTATGTCTAAGTATAGATTTTTTCAACGCACTATGTATTAACGGGACCATTTCTCACTTGAGAATGGATCTGAACCTGTGAACTTCGTAATGCCGCTCTTACCATGGTGACTCCATGCTTCCCTAAAATCTGACATTTCATGCTAGTAAGTATAGGTATATAGTCTTACTTTTTTGGTCCGCCGCGGCGCCGAGGGTATAATATTGTTTCGATTTGAGGCCAACATTCCATCATGCTCGACTTTCTTTTAAGAAAAATGTCAGTGACAGTGGTCTGAAGTAAATTGACTGTGTTTAGGTTATAATATTGGCTCGGACGTCACCCACCCATATCCTGCGGTGTCCTCCAAAACGTCGAGTGCAAGATTAATGACAACCCGTCCTCACATCCTGCTGAGAAAAATAAAAGGTTTTCTAACTCACACAGACGCACGGGTGATTTGCGACTGCGGTGGTCTACAGGGCCTGACTATGTTTATCTATACCTGACGCATTGTAGAGCTGGCTTAATCGCAGCGCTGGAGTGAGAAGAAGCAATGGCAGCGCGAGTTGATTCATGCTATTGACAATGCAAGGGCTGGGAGCAACTGCTGCCGACCCATGTACGCATACAGGCATTTGATCTCCAAATTATATGGACGTCTTTAAATTTACAATAATAAATGAGGTGTCAAATGGTCGGTTCTAGCTCCATAATCGTTAAACTATGTCTTCACTCCCATAAGGGGGATCCAAGAGCAAAGGCAGAGTAATGAAACCTTTTCTTTGGATATGGAAAGTGCCCTGTCGCCATCTTTCAAGCAAGACTTTACATCGTCATATAACTCTTTCATCATGGCAAACATCTATTTCTGATCTGACTGATAAATCTACGTTAATCTTGGTCTTCTCATTGTTTTTTTACTTTGCATACATGTTTCTATTTCTCCTCCTATTCTCACGATGGTTCTCTCTTCACTTCGCCGTAAAGCTCGAGGTATGACAATGAAGATTTTACGTTCAGTTGCAATGTGAAATTAATAATACTTTGCCAAATCTACTTTAATGATTAAAAGCAGTATCCCTTACATAGTATAGTATTTTATCATGAACTTGTTCAAAACTATTTCTACTTTTTATACCTACCAGGTTTCACGCCAAGCAGGAGATAAATATGCCGTTTGGCGGCTATTTTAATTAGACTCAATGAAGTATTTTAATAGCGATAAGTACCTCGATGGAACTTTACTTCGCATGTTTTTGTACTTACGAGGCGAAAAGAGAATTTTAAAATGATCATTTTATGTCGTACAATAAAATATTATTTCATAAAAATCATTATATTCTTCTGTACACATTTCTGCAATAGTGCTTAAACGACGTTTGATAACCCTCCCCCTTTGGAGATACATTTAGATGCAGGCGTGAGAGAAGACGTGTTTCACGCCGCCTGTCAAACGAGACTATAAATACACCTTTGAAATTACCTAGCAAACATATACAGATTTCCTTAGGTTCTTCTTAATTAGAACGTATGATGAGACAGTACTTCGGTCCAGAGAAACTGACTACCGACCAATGGCCTGCATGGTTTCTAACCAATGACCAATTGTATTTTGCGGACCTCTCAGATTTTTTTACGATCCCATAATAGCTTATCGGTACGTTCCGCCGTACAGTATAAAACTCTAAATCCTTAATCAGAGAAGCTTAATCATGAAACATTCGTGCATAATGACTAATTGCATAGTTAACTATACACCTCTGCCTACCCCTTCGGGGACCCTTGTGGGAAGGCGTGAGGATATATATAACTATACACACTCGTTGCTTGGCGCACACAAGACTGATTATTTAACATACATAACTTGACACTCGTATAATAATGCTTATTGGTTTATTTATTTATTCACAAGCGGATCGTAATTGCACATACAGGATGTTGAAACGACGCAAGCGCCTTTTACTTTACCATTAAGAGAGACTGTGTGAATGTCATTTTCAAAATTGGAATTGTCAGAAAGGTAGCCCTGCTATAGGTATTGAAAATCATAGCCAAATTACACTTCTTCTGGGTAGTATTACTTTTTTGCTGATCGAATTACTCTACCCAACATAAAGGACTGTCTCTATTATCTCTGGTATTCCTATCGCATATGATAATGGCTTTCCATATTGCGTGCCGCGAGTGTATTTGCTATCTGTGGTTTAAAAAATGGTAGCATCGCATTGCCGTTTATCTACTTCGCCCAATTCGGGATCACGTATAAAGGTATCGAGTAACTAGTAAACAATCACAATAAAAAAATTATAAGATATTTGCAATAATACTTTTATATATATATATCCTCACGCCTTCCCACAAGGGTCCCCGAAGGGGTAGGCAGATAATACTTTTCTAACGTTTCATTAGCTTATATATTTTTTTTTCTGGATAAACGTCTTTGCTTAGGTTCCTAGTGTAAACCTTACTTAATATTCAGTTAGGTACTCCTTACGTACACGGATGAGTGATGAGATCCAATCTCGCGCTTGAGGATGCTGTCAAAATTGATTAGCTAAATTAGTATCGAGTTTGGTTGCGGCCCGCACAGTTAATTACGGTAAATGTTTAACCCGCATGTAGGTTCATACGTCTAACTTAAGTTTCCCGTTTATTCTGAGGTTTATTTTCCAAAATAGAACTTAAAGTTAAATCTATGATGGATGAGGCATGATACAAGGCATACCTACGTTTAAAAATCAAGAAACCATTACAAAAAAATATCTCTTGGGGTAAGCACAGGCCAAGGTAGATGGCCAGTTCTTTAAATTCAACATAATAACGGAACAAAAAACCTAAAAATATTTTGAATTTGGAACACAACGCTGTCAGGATAAATGAATGATTTGACGTCAGCCGCGCTTAGAGTTGCGGGAACGAATCCCACGCAGAGCAAATACATTGCTATAGCATAGAGGTATGTTCTAGAGGTATTGTTTGTGAATTTACGTGTGGCATTTACGGTAGTAGATCTAGGAATCACAATGCGAGGTTGATTAAATCGGACAATGGTTGATTAAATCTACTTCTATTCATTTGTCTTATATCTTAAAAAGGTTATTGAAATAGCTGCATGCTAGCTTCTACCTGAGAGGTCCACTCTACTGTAAGCGCGAATTCAAAGATACACAGATACTGGTAGAAAATATTTTACAAAAGTAGTATTGGACCACGTGATCATTATAACATTATTCGGTTAACGTTCTCGTTTACTTAAGTATGTAAATTTCTCTCCTTTTGTTTGGTGAAAAGATATGTTTACCCATACATTATTCATCTCATGAAGTTATATGTTTCTTTCAAGGCATAGCCAGTAATTCTCAAACGTGGCACGCGCGATATACATATACGTTTAAAAGTTGAATATACTTGTATGCATGTACAGTAGTTGGTATAGCTTGGAGCAACTTCGATGACGTCACTTGTGCGACAGTTATAACACAGTTAGAGTCTGCTTGCACCGAAACTGTAGCACAAACAACACTTCTAGTGTATTCTTAGGTTGCTAAAGTACAATCAGATATTCTGTCACTATTGTATTCTATAGAAGTTATATGTGTACCATATAATTTTAACTCACACATTGACCAATAGATAAGTATAGAGTAATATTTGAAATTAGAATGCAATCTAATCTTGATTTTAGAGGTGGTGAAAACAATTTTTTAAAATCGAATATTCCACTAAATTAAATTCAAGCTCGAAGAGACAATGAAAATTATCTATCAGCCGAATCGACTCTCGACTTTATGTTAAATAAATAAAACCTTAAAGCAGGAAATATTAGTCCGCTTTGATTTGTAATTTTTTTCATACCACATGGGTGGCAAACAAGCATGCGGTCCGCCTGATGTTAAGCGGTTACCGCCGCCTATGGACGCTTGCAACATCAGGGGTATCACTCGCGCGTTGCCGACCCTGCAGGAATCTTTTCACACCCTTCTTGAAGAACTCCATGATGTACTCTCCAGGGAAAACCTCAATGGGGAGCTCATTCCACAGCCTGAGCGTTCGCGGAAGAAAACTCCTTTGGAAGCGCACAGTGCGAGAGCTTTGTGGTAATTACATTATGAAAACCTATTGATACATATTAGGGCAGTAGGTACAGTGAGCCCAGTACAATGAGCTATTCATATGAATCCAAACACTAATACACTAATAAATTGTTATGCAAATGCATGCAATATGATTGCTATACAATGGCACGACTCGCTTTGAATGTTGTGTGTAAAGTTTATTGAGTAAATCTATACATACATAGGTACTATAATCGTGATGGTTGAGTAGTTTCATGTCGCATAGTTGCAAGCTCGAATCCCGACTATACCAATTAATTTATACACTGCGAAAAGAACGTTTTCTTACACCTTGGCCCACCTTTTAGGGGGTCCTTATAGTATATATACATACATACATACATATCATCACGCGAAGTCCCTAGCGGGGTAGGCAGAGAGTATAGAGCGCCAGTTCTCTTTAGACTTACATACCTCTTTCGCTTCTTCCACATTCATCAGTCTTTTCATACATGCTCGTCGGTTTCGAGTACTCTTAACGTTCCCGTCCTTGAGAGTCCGATCTATTTGTTCCAGGTAGTTGGAACGTGGCCTTCCTCTGCCTCTTCTTGCACACACTTTTGCTTTGTATATCTGTTTCGTCAATCTTTCTTCACTCATCCTTTCCATATATAGTATATATATGATTTTGACGTATATACTATATATATAGTATATATGTCAAAATTTAAATAAAATCTCGAGTAGCAAGAAGGCAGGTGGCTGAGTGTATAATATGAAGTTGGAGAGGCCCCGATTGGTCCCAAAACGGTACATTTTGTACATACAATGTCTCGTATTTGGGCCGAGACGGGCGCCGCGAAAATAGACTTTAGGGAAAATCGATATTGAGGTGATGAGCCCGTGCTTGCTTGCTCTTTAGAATCGTCACGACTTTTGTAACCTTTACCCTGTTTTGAAATCTCAAATAGAATACTGAAATCGTGGACGCATACTCTACGTATGGTAAAAAAAATCGAACATGATCAGTAGATATAGTAGATATATAATGCCTTTTGAGTTCAAATAGGAAATGGAATTAGTTTTTATATTATAACTTGTTAGCCCCGCCCCGCCATTAAGACCCAAATAAAA